>BGZK01001985.1:0-88782 GCA_005406025.1 Eumeta japonica | reverse complement strand
AGTAAACTCGAATAAATTTTTACTATATCAATAAAGAAGCATATAAAGAGTAAATAGGCATTTCAGATTTTGGTAACATAAATGAAGTCACAAGTATGAAATCGGAACTCTCATATATTGAGACGATATCTTTTAATAATGATTTTAGATAAAATCTTAGTATTATGAAATAAAAAGTTTATTGGTGGCTTTGATTTGATACTTGAAATTGAGGGATGAATATTATTTCGCATATCCTTCATCCCTGTCGGGTGTTGGATCAATTCTAAAAAATGCATATGGATGCATTTTTTAGAAAAGACAAAGTAGCATGAGCAACTTGTTTTTTTAGGAACATACATTGCAAATTATTAACTCCCAAAGGTCTGAATATTCTGTTCCGCAACTTACTTTTCTATTATTAGTTATAAAAATATGATAAATCTAACACAATAGGGTTAAATAAATTCTTTTACCGAAAAAATATTAAAAAAAAACTATTTACAGGCTTTAGATATCCAAAATCTTAAATTTTCAATGGTAACAATCAAAATACCGCATTTATCAACATATATGAAGTTTTACGTTAGCTTTATTCTAAGTATATTTGAGGCCATATTATTTAAGATAAAACGTTTAAAATTTTTAAGGAGTGATGCGTAACTGTTAAGTGTTTGTTATCTAAATAACAGTGTAAACAAAACAAATAAATTTACAACTAACGCAGTAGTAAACATTGCTTAGTTTAATTTATTTAAACCGTGCCCCGGATTTTAAATCTAAGTTCCGTTTTAGCCGGTTTTCTACTTATAATTCTACACACGGTTTCCATTCTACTGATAAATCTATGCAGCCATGTACCTTCACATTGTTAGATATAATTTTGACAGCGATACTTACAGATTGCTGTAGATGGTGCATCCTTGATAGTACCTTAGTAAGAACACCGCGCTGTTCAGAGTTCAGTAATAAGTATTTTTGTAATAAATGAACATACAAACGGTAGTTCAAATTCAAAAATTTTATTGGAAACATCAATTACAAAATTTCCCTTTTCTGTGAATTACTTTGTTTATTTTTTCCGTTTAATAGTTAATTATTATTTCTTTTTCACGTTAGAAATTAAAATTTTAAGCGCGCATTTTTTTATTTTCTAGACGGTGAATAAATGTGGAAATCTAATCAAATTTTCAAAAAATCGTATATTAATGGTTCACAATTAGGAAATTTATTAATACAATACTATAGCATAATGTTATTAATATACCATATTATTAAATATAATTAAACCATATTCTTAAATTACTATCCGTTATAAACAAAATAAAAACCAATATAATAACAAATTATTAAGTAACTTATATATAAATACTAATTAATAGATAAATAACTTAACATCTGACGGTTACAAAACAGTAATTACAGTAGTTATCGTTCAATAAGTGAGCATTTATTGCTAAACGGTCTTCGCTCACGTGCAAGACGACTGCCGCACTCTGGGAAAGGATGGCGACGCGGGTCAAGGTGCAACGTGGGCACAGAAGTCACTCGTGACCTTCATACCCATGTGCTCGTCACACAGACGTTCTTAGTGATCCCAACGTTTGTTAAGGGCTTTCGAAACACTCTCACCTACTTTTTTCCTTATTTTCTAACGTATAAGGACGCAATAATAACCAACAATAGTTAGTTCTCCCTCCCTTTACTTTACTTTCTTTTGATATTTGCTGTTGTACATTTCAGTCATTTTGGTCGTTTCAGGTATTTTATTCCAGTTCGATGTCCTCGGACCTTAAGCCCCCGGCGCGGGCCCGGTGCGGGGCGAGGCCGTCAGACCCGCGCCGTCCACGCGGCGACGGCGGTCGGAACTAACGGCTTAACCTGCCCTCCGAGGAAAAGAACGAGCGTTTCGAACGCGGTATGTCTTCCGTTTTGAAAGTTCTTGTGATATACATTCACATTCTTTGATATACATTGCAATGTGTGTCTGTCGCAAGTGGTTTAATATACACACAATTGACATGAAAGTATGAAAAATTAGGTCATTCACGACTGTATGATTGGAAAGTTAAACTTGGATCTTACTGACTGGCAAAATAGTAATTTTATGTGAAAAGATATTAAATATTTTTTATTGAAGAATTTTAGCACGAAAAGTTAAATGTGAACTTCTGTCCCATTAATGTTTCCCTCTCTTCCATATTTTCTCCACTTCTCACTGTCGTAGTTTTCTAACGCATTTCGAAAATTACTCTGAACGATGTTATAGTTTGCATTTTAGGTTTATAAGGAAAATTTAGGAGGCGTTTACAACATTTCCAGGCTTAGTTTTGAAACTGCGCGAGCACGATGAGGTAGGTGGTGACCAGACTGAGCAGGCCGACGGGAAGGCGCGCGTCCACGGGGATGAGGCGCCAGATGCGCAGCGCGAACGGCCGGAGCTGGATGAACTCCAGAAACCTTCTGATATCCTTTATTTCCATAATATCTGGAAATATTTTATTTTTACATCAAGTCTGAACATGAAGGAATTGAAAAGCAATTAAAATAACGAGCTGTTATCGTATACTTAAAAAAATACAAGTTTATAGAAACCCAAGATATTGAGCAACAAGTTTCATAGTGTGTTGCAGGTCTTACCCTTAGATAAGTATAACTGGGTGGTTAAAGTGAATTTAATGCGGTCGACGCGAGACTCTATCATGGCTGCGATGATACCTGGGGAACTCGTCAGCAACGCAATATGGATGTTTTCAAGACACATAACAACCATCAGGTTAAGTACTTTCTGTAAAATCGAATGAGATATGGAATATTAGTTTATTGAATTTTTTGACTGATTGAAATTTCAGTAATTTAGAAAAATAATTGCAGAAACTAAGTGAATTTTAGCGGCTATAAGATCTTTTATATATTTTACAGCGAGAAAATAATTTTGATTTTCCCTTTCTTACTGTAATTTAAATAATAAGTATGCATCAACTTCTGAGTTGACTTTAACAACAATAACTCTTATCAAAAGAAAGTGTTTCATTACTAACAGTTTTATTTAGCAAAACCATATAGGCCTAGAACATTCAGTATTATCGTGTAAATCGATTAACAATGTTCGGTAAATTTGTATGCGATTGCACAATTGTAAATTCAAATCAATAACTTTGGAAAAGTAAACACTAGGTTAGCAAGCATCTGAAACGAGATGTGTTTAAATGTATTGTTCATTACATGAGGAGCAGCAGTTCAAATAAATGAATTACTTTTTCCCAAGTTCGTTATCCGTTGTTCTGTTGCTCTGAAGCTGTCCAAGAGTCGCCGATAGACATTAAGATAGTGATCCCAGTGCTTAACCTGTATTTCTATAACACGGTTACTCAACGAGTATTGTTTTATTTTGTGAGATAAAACATTCATCCGTGATAAGGCGAGGAACAGTATAACGAGTCTAGGAATGTCGCTGACGTCTATAGCAGTCAAGAGAAAGCTTGTAGTCGTAACCAGATGTGGCACGGTACTACACGCAGCTGTAATGTGGCAGGTACTTGCAACGAGAAACAATCTTACAATTAAAACCCAAGTTACAAGAAAGCAACAAACGTGAGATGTCGCTGTTTTCAATTTCTTGTCTGTTCCTATAATGGAATCAATAGATTTGATTTCGTTGCAAAATACAATTAGGTAATTTTCACCATAGTATAAGGTTATTAAGACATTTAAGAGAAAGTCTGGAATGACACAATTCAATGTTGCAAAGTGCTCCAAATTCATGTTTAGTAATGTGTATAACACCACGGTATTAATAAAAGCCCCCAATAGAATACAATAAAATCTAGCAGAGATGCGTTCTAAACCATTTCCACTTAAATCAAAGTAGTAACAGAAAAACAGCCTAATAAATAACAACATCTTGATATTGAAAAATCAAGATGGTGTTATTTATTAGGCTGTTTTTTATGGTTGAATAAATACATTTATTCAACCATATTGAATAAATGTATTTTTTAAGAAAAAATACTTCTTTTTGTTGAACGAAATTGCCGATTAGTCAAACGCTTTCAGAGCAATATAACGATCAGATAATAACGTAATTGATTATTTCGGAGGTTACCAATTTACATAAATGAGTGTGTCATTAATATTAACATGTTTAATCTATTACCAAATTAGTACCTAATATGATAGTTTTCGTGCGAGCGGAAGACATTTAAGTTTGATTTAAGTGTTTGATGAAATTGGTAATAAACTTATAAAGAAAAGACTAACGAGGTGGAGCCATGCTGTAGTCAATTTGGCTGCAGCACCAAAATGAACTGGCTCAACCGGTGAGATACCTGCGCTAATAGAATACATAGTTAAGTAACAGATGCCTCTGTTGTTTTTCGTCCAGTGAGTGAGAGCTATGATGACCTACTCTTTCTTCTACTCCCCTTCCATCACGCTTTCATTAGCTTATTACCTCTCTCTGTCAGATATTATATTTCTACCCAAGAGCCTGGCGACGTACTGGATTCTTCTTCAATGACTCTGGAATTGTGAATCTTGATGAGTAGCGTTGACCACATGCTCTTTTCAAGTTCAAATGCATGTTTGTTCTGGAAAATACTCCAAAAAAGTACATTACATAAAGTTGAAATTATGACCGTATTCAAATGAAGAAAGCGTTCACGTAACACTTGAATTCGCGTCCTTTCATGGTTTCATCATTAATATCCGCCAACATTCATACGCTCGCAACAAACGACAGAGCCATTTCTTTATAACTATCTACCGTTAGACTGGTGACAATAAATTGAAAGATCACTTTAAGTCGTAATTATTCATATCTGTTACATTTTGTTTTTTTAGAAAGCTTATCTAAAAATTTGAATTCGATTGCTGAGAAATATTGCAAGTAACCTTTGTGATTTATTACTGAGCAAGTTTTCATTATATTATGTTTCGTTCTCTTAGACGTAAATTCACTCCTACATGTTCATTGCAAGTTGTTTGTTGTCACGTATTCAGAGACTTATTATAGAAAAAAGTTAATTGTTTGGTTAGTCTTTCATTTTTAAAGAACTTCCACTTTTTCCATGTTGCTGTTTTGTACGTTCAAATTCACATCCAAAAAATGTTTTACTTCATTGTTAGATTATTACATTACACTTGAAATAAGTCATAATATTTTATGACCATAATACTCGTTTGAGAGGCAGTTTTTTACCTAAAATAAGGAGTAAGGAACTTATAGGTAGCTTTTTTATTTTATTGTACTCATTCACATTAAATACTAAACGATAACTGAATGAAATAATACGATAAGAAGTTTAGTTGGTTATGTCCATGGATATTTCTGTATTTGATATTCGAAAATTGTGGTACTTTTTTTCAATAATAATTTTTTTGGTAATATTTCTTTTTCTTCAACCTATTTTTGAAAAGGATAGAGAGGGAATCTCAGATTTTTTCATTGTATGACTTTCTCTCTTAATTTACTGACTTTCATCAATCTTTTAATTCAAGTTCATCAGTTTGCAGCTTTTCCATAGTGATCTATTCCAATCCATGCATTCAATCTGTAGATCTGTTTAATCTATCCACTTTCATTCATCTTTTCCAGATGGTGTAGCCACCACATCATACCTTTATCTAGCCTAGGTATCACATCTCCTTTCAATGCATACCACTTTTTAAAATCACTGTCATTTATCTTTTTATCAAATGTCTCAGTTTTGTTTACTTTTTGTTACTAGGTGGTGCCATCGTCAACTTGAGGTTTCTTATCTAATTTTTATGCTAGTTTAGCTCTGTAATAAGACAATAAATCAGCAGCCATTCCAGAAATCTCAAGCTGTCATTCAAGACACCCATAAAACGTTAATTGGATACGATCCCAAAAAACTCAAACCTGTAGAGCAGAAAATAACTTCAAACCAAAACTTGTTTGTTAAAAAAAAAAGTCTCTAAGCATCAGTTTGAGGGTTAAAATAGTAGGAAGCGTGATTATTTCCTTTCAGAATATTGTGCTTCAATTCAGGAAACTAGGAAATTAACTATAAAAAATACGTTGTTGACCTTTAATATAGAAACCACCTTAAATAAATTGAAAAAAATCACTAGAATTTTGGACATTGAATTTGGAATTTGAGCCCATGAATTTCAGTAACGCTTTTTTTTTGAAGAACTTTTACAACGAAACCGAGATCATTGTCATTTGCAAACAAACAGTCTGTGGCAGTCTGTGGTATTGGAAAAATTATGATAAAGATATTGGTTATTGGGCGGTTAAAATACAATATGCTATATGGAGATTGTGTGTTTCTAATTTAAGAACAAATCTGTTCTTCGAAATTCAAATAGGTTATAAAACACTATAAACAAAAAGCATTCACATCTATAAATATGGTAAAACAGTGGAACCGGCTGCGTCTGTACATTGAAGATGTTTATCAAAAACGCAGAGGAAACAATAGCAATATAAGAGGAAATATGTATTTTTTTGTCTATATATAGATTTCTATTGATCTGTCTGTCTGTTTGTGCACATCTTTTAAATTACTGAATATTTTTGATGAATGAATGTTTTTTGATGCCGTTTTACGAGTAAGTAGTTTGGGGCAGAATATAAGCTATATTTCGTTTTTATCGGATATCAGAAAAAAATTATTTTCGAAGCCCGTAGTTGGGATTTTATGAAGAATAATAACTCTATCTCAAATTAATATATCTCTTATGTTATTCTGACTTTAGCATTAGCATCCTGGCTTCGTACAAATTGGCACTGCGAGCGATATAGAAATTGAAAGCGGAACAAGGAGCAGAATTGAGAGCCAGGACTGCGACCGAAATTGAGAAGAGGATTGGAGTCGAAACCGAGTATCGAATCAGGATTAGAATCAAGAGTGTGATCGAATCAAGAACAGGATCAAAAGCGGGCATAAGTTAGCAATGACAGTAGGGCCGTTCCATATAAAATATGAAGGAATACATTCTATGTCCTTTGGGCAAAGGCGTACTAGTGCTAGTCTAGTGCTTTAATATATGAAAAAAAATGAAGTAGCAATGAGTGTAAAATTAACAGAAAAATATTATATATGTAGAATGAAAACAGAAACACTAATTCCAAACTCTTATAGCGTAGTCCAAAGTAATCTAAGTGACATTAAAAAGTGACAAAATATTGGAACATATCATTATAGTGTTGTTCAAGAGTTGAAAATTAAAGACATTATTTTTATTTGTTATGCATGTGCATAAGGAAAACAAAGTTGTTTCCATTCCATTATAAATCAATGTGGGAGTACAACAGCCTATGTTTTGAACTCTACAAGTTCAAAAATATAATTTTGTTATAAAAATACTATTTTAATTTTTCAACTACAATATCTTTCAAACTTATTGTTTGATTTTGATTCGCTTTGCGGCATTCAGCGTCCTTTTTTCAGTAAGCGAAGGTACTGGGTTAGTATTAAACATTAATATATCAATAATTTCAAAAGTTATTTAAATAATGCTTTTTTCCTTTTTTTTTTTGTTAACCATTACGTCAACCGTTTCGATGCAGTTTGCAATGATCAACGTTATATTTTAAG
Organism: Eumeta japonica; assembly: GCA_005406025.1. Lineage (NCBI taxonomy): Eukaryota > Metazoa > Arthropoda > Insecta > Lepidoptera > Psychidae > Eumeta > Eumeta japonica. The sequence goes on along the minus strand of BGZK01001985.1, from coordinate 81,235 downwards.
GAGAAAAGTTAGTTAGCTTTTAAAACTTATCGGTGGAACAAAATGAAAAATGTTCTAAAAAGATGATAATTAAAAAACTTTCTTCAGCGATATCTCTTGAACAGAATTACCAATTTTTATGCAACTTACGACAATCACTAAAATTGTTTCGGGAAAAGAGCTGATTAGATTTTTCATTTCGATCTCTAGAGGAGTCTAACTTATCTCAAATAAAACTTTTTCTAAAAAAAATACTTTTGCGATTTCCCAAAACCAGCTTGTTGAGCAGAATTTTTTCAAAATAACAGAAAATATAGAGTAAGTAAATCACTTTTTAATGTCATAAAATGCTTTTCGAGTCGTTAAAAAAATATGAAAAGGTTACACAAGCAAATTCACACACGAATACATGCTCGCACACACGCCAGCCACGCACGCGTGTACATCAATGGATTTTCATAGCGAAAAGTCAAAAACAGTATTTTTTAAACATTCCAAGAACGATACCACTTGAATGTCTCATTAAACTTTTTTATGATTTATGGCATTCGAAGTGTTTTTCTAAGTTTTGTATTTGCAAAGATATTTTGAAAAAACATTTTTTTTCTTTAACCACATCTTTTGAACATGCCAACCGATTTTGATGTAATTTACGGCAATCGATGAACTGTTTGGGGAAAGGACGTGATTAAATTTAGTTATGGATCTAAATTGTTCAATAACAAAAGGATATCCGGTTTTAATTAGGGTTTTATAACATTATTAAAGGGCAAACGAACATGCGCGCCAACAGAGAGTAGGTGTTAACCGCCGCCTATGGACATTTGTGAACCCAGAGTAGTCCCTAGTGCATGCCGGCCTTTTTGGAAGGTATAGAATATCTGACAGAGGGAAAATGGGCCATTAGAACGCTCATTCACTGGAAGAAACGCAATAGAAGAAGCTGCTACTTTACGATTGTATTCTGCGAAAGAGTGGTAACTCAGCGGTTGAGGCGGAATGGTTAAGAAATATGTTGAGTAAAAATGATTACTTTGAGGCCAAAAACATTAATTAATGATTCTCCGATAACATTTAACTTTAGTTCTTCAAAAATAATGGTAAAAGAAAGATATTTATTGAGTATACCGACATTGTCATCGTATGTTTTAATTTTTTTAGAAAACTACATAATATCTATGACAGAGTTGATTTTTAGAGTTCCATAGTCAACAAGGAATACATATTAATTATACTGATATAGTAGAACATGAAATCTTAAAAAAAAACAAGTTTTAGGGTACCTCCTCTACATGTAACCTACATGTAACGGGAAAATATTTTTTTTATTATTGTCTATCCTCTTATATTCCTTGTTATGGGATATCGTTGGATAGCTCATTCAAAAACGTTTGAATAATATCATGCTTTAAGATGCTAATTTTTATTGCAGTCAAGTGTCCCCCCTACCAGGTAAATGGTAATTTTTGGTTGGTAAATCGTTATTTTTGAAAAATTCACAGCAGTAGAATATATAGCAAAGTTAATAGAAAAACTATCACAGCTAAGTAAGCGTTATAAGTTAACGTGCAACTGTTGACTTAAAAAATATACTTGAAGGAGTAAAAAAGCAAAATTTTGCACAGATACCATTGTAAATCATTTATACAACGTTGTTGGGTGTTTAAATATAAGTTTATAATTGATAGAAAATATAAGTTTATAAATCATGTAAAATTATGGAATTATTAAAAAATAACATCTTTAACACCTGTCTTATATGGGCTCATTTTTAGACGTTAAATATCGTTAACTCAATTAACAAATACATAGTATAAAACAAAAAGCCCACTTCTAAGTCCGCACATTGTGGCGGGCAATTACGGAATCCTACCCCGCTCCTGTTTTTTAATAAAATTGTCTTTATCTTGTAGTTTATGGAATTACATCTCGAAATACGTCTTTAATAAATGCTTTTCAATATCACCATCCATTCCAAACGCTGAATCAGTGTAACGGAGTAACTGAAAAATTTTTTTGAACGGAAGTAACGTGTTTACGTTTAAAATTTGAATTTGGCATAAACACCGAAATATTGAAATTTCGATTGGTCGTTATTGGAAAACGATAACTTCAATGTAATTAATTATATATATATAATATAATGATATTTCATCCATTAGTTTGAGAAAAGAAATAAAGACGTGTGTTTCTCTGAAAATAAGAGTTTTTATTCTTTAAATGCTAACTTAAACAATTACATTATTTATGCGTAAAAACAAACATTCACTTCTTCTTATCTTAAACTTCACTTACCTGAAAATAAAAGAATCAACATTAAAGGCCCTTATTTCAGGTCTATTAATCTTATTTTATATAAATCAACAATTTTTATAATAAACTAAAAATTTACTAAAATTCTTTGACAGTGACAGCGGCAGAGACATAATTCTATGCAGCGCAATAATAAAGAAACACTAAAGAGGTTTTCTTTACATATATGCCTTTTACAAAGATTCCTTATTTATAACATGATTTTTTTATATGTCGAATATTGAAATTCAATGTGGTCAAAGTTTGGCAACAGCACCTTCAATGTAAACTCCTTATAACAATAAAAATAATAGTAAACAGTTTAATCCATATTCTTAGTTTAAGTTCACGTACGAAAAAGCATAACTCATTGTCACGTTCCGCCTGAGCCGAGCGTGCAAGTGAGAGCGCGAAACAAGCGATAGAAAGACACAATCGGCCTAAGCGCTAGGCTCGTGACGCATCTATCTCTCTTCCACTTTATTAGCCGATACAGTGGAAGAGAGATACAAAATAATGATAATTCGGTGATAATAATTCAATTAATAAAAGTATGCAATTTTTCATTAGTTTTCTTACGACGTTATCACGTAAAATTATCGTCCGTAAACTGACTTTACAGACAACCATTTTTTTTATAGATCTACTTAATACCAAGTTTTTATTAAAGATAAAAGTCTTTAAATTAAATATAATCAATATACGATATGGACTCCACTTTGGGTATAGGCCTCCCCCATCCTTTTTCGCCTTTCTTTATCCTTGCCTTGGTCGATCCAATCTCTCTCTACCGCCTGCACGATGTCGTATACCCAACGTCACTTTGGTCTGCCGGATTTTTTTTTGCCTGATGGTTCTTTCCATTTGGTGGTCTCTATTGTCCACCTTCTATCCGTGGTGTCACCACTGAGTTGTATTGTAAGCGGCTACCGTCATATACTTTTCTATTCTCAAATTAAGTTTTACGTGTCTATTATCTTCTATTTATTTTGGTTTTTCTTTTGGTGAATATTACTCGATCAAAACTTTATTTCTCTTCTTTAACCATTTATTGCTGCCTCGTTGAAGTAGTGTTGTTTTACAATTTTTTGATTCACAACTGGAGGAGAACAGACAGTGTGTGTTCTTATTGACAGTAACATAACCGGAATTTACTCCATGTACGTTTATTAAAATTATGTTATTGTTAAGTAACTATACTCCTGGATTCACCCTAATAGATATAAAATTAATTCCTACATTTTTTATATCAAGCGACCCCTGTTATCTCTTTCTGCGCGTATTTCATTCAAGCTAGGTCTATACTTTTTAAATCAATTGCGCGTAAGGTTTATATGCACTCGTAATTTTGTTATAGCATGTTTGAGAGGTAAAGGATCAAGTGAGCCATCAGAAAGTAGAATAATGGTCACCGTCACCAAGACGGCTGAAGTCAACGAAATGGCAAATGAACATGCAGAGTTTTTTGGATGCTTCCATACCAATGTTGATATAATATTAAAAAATTCTTCAAGTAAAAAGCGACACAGAAAGGAAAATGATCACTTCTTTAAAATAAAGTTGTAATAAATGTAAAACCTAATAGGTCAGCGCTATCCTTTTCGATAGATCAAAAATTGGATGGATGAAATGCTTTTTAAAAGGAGTATTCCCATAAAAATCATCAATATTTAAATACAATATAATTCGGGGATTCGAAAGCAAGAGTGATTCTACGCAAATAAATATAACCCCAAACGTGTTAACTAAAGTATCATTACTTTTAGTATATGTAGAGAATACATGCATTAATGACAAGCCATAGAATACACATATTGTTAATAATTGCTCTAAATATTATAATGATTGTCAATGACAGTATTCCAATTCCAATTCCAAATAAGAAAAACTTCCAAGAGAGGTAGTCATTTGCAGCCAATATCACAATTTAGAATATTTTGGTATAAAATAAGAATTTTTTCAGTTATAATATTGTAATTCCATCTTCCATAATTAAATAATTTTCTATGAAGAATCACAGGAAATAAAAACAAATTTTATTACTAATCGTATTGAAAAGTTAATCTTTACGCATAAAAATCATATTATATTACACCAACACTGACTACAAGACATTGGATCAAGCACACATTAGAGGTAACTAGTTATAGCACCTCGGCCTTGACTGCCACAGAATTAAACCAATAGCTGTTCATAGATTGAGATAACATAGACATCATTAGATAGATCGCAGGGTAGTCATCGGACATCTTTACCAGGCTTTAGGATAGACCTGTACACTAAGTACAAAATTTTTTTTTTAATTTAAAATTGTGCCTGACGCGCTGGTATAATCAGCTTTACAACTCGTAAATTTGTCTCGGGCAAGGATCGTCTTATATTTATGATAGAGCTTTCCTGAGGTAAGTTCCCTTTAATCATACGATATTGACTTGTGGATCGTTCGATCGGACGGTGTTGTCAATGCGCAAACCGTATTCATCTTGTAAAAAAAAGCAATGCGTCGTATTTATAGATAAATGTAATTCTTTTTAAAAAAGTGAAAAAGAGTGTGAATTTTATTTTCACTTCTCGATTTATTTAATAAAATATACTACTGGTCACTTGATTGAAAACAAACTGAAAGGGACGAAATGGACGTCGGACAAAAAGATGCGAAGATGATTTACCAAAAGGATGGAGAAGGTGAGCGCGGTACAAAGTGGAGTGCAAGAAGCTAGGGGAGGCCTGTGTCGAAGGACGACCTGACCAGCAAAATGGTTGCTGATGAATATTACTTTGAACTTGAGCAAAAAATATTAAAATATCATTGTTACGTTAATTTATTATGTATCAAGAATTTATTATGTGAGTAAAAGGTTTATTTATTTTACTCCCCTCAAGAACACAATGTAAAGATTGTAAGTTGAGCAATAAACAAAAGTTAAACATAAGAATATTATTTCCAATGCTTATTTGAAGATTTATTCTACGTGATTGTATTCCCCTATGATCATGTTGCTGTGATTATGTTTATTTTTGGCGAATGTAAATAACTTGTCAAAACTGGTAAATTTTAATAAAGGATTTTATTTGATTTGCTTCATTATTTTGCAAAAAATTTTTAAACGTTTAAAACAAAACAGCAATAAATACTTATCAAGCCCTGAGTTGTTTATGTAATATTATTGAAAATATTGAATTATATAAAATTATTTCGTACTTTCGTATTTATTAATGTATGAAGGTCATTACAAGAAATAATTAAAAATGCAGGAGTTTTAAAACGTTTTATTCCATATAAAATTAAACCAGCGAAAAACTATTGAGTATGCTAAGGGCGGAAAATAGGCGTGAGTTTATATTACTATTATGTTAATGTATATATGACGACATTAAAAAAACTCTCATACCTACACAAAATAACTCTGAGGGGCGGCTGATAAGTCCGCGGCCTAAGGCATTAAATGAAAGAAAAGTACGAGTATTTTATTTTATTTTTTCAATATAGTTTCCCTCGAAATACATTTTTCACATCTGGTGTATAACGCCTTCAAACCACCCAAAAATATTCCTTTTCTTTGCAGTCAAAATGGCTCTACAGCCATTTCATTTGATTGTCATCAACAAATCTACGACCACGTAACTCCTTTTAAATTGGAAAAATAGCCAGGAGCTAGATCTTGGCTGAAGGTGGGTGGTCAATTTCCGAGAAGCCCGTGTCCATCAGGGCCTGCCTCGAAACCCGCGCCGTGTGGACAGATGCATTGCCTTGTAAAACAGCACTCCGCGCGATAACTTCGCACGTCGCTTCTGTACGACTGCCTCTCGTGCTGAGTCAATAAATTCGCTTAATATTGGCCATTCATAGTAGTCCCTATGGCATGTAATCAATTAGTAAAACACCTTCACTATCCCAAAATGTTGCATAAGCTTCGATGCCGACTTTTGAACCTTGAATTTCTTCGGCGGCCTTATCTCCTTTTCGTCCACTGCATGGACTCCTGTTTAGATTCGGATCGTATTGACGAACCAGGTTTCATCCACGGTTGTCAGTCCAAATATCGTCTATATTATCCCCGACTAACTCTAAAATCCTTACTTGTCTGAAGTCGCCGCTGCTTGTCAAACGGCGTTAGCATTTTGGTACCCAACGCACTGATTTTCTCATATTCATATGCTCGTGTATAATTTATCCAACTCATTCTTTACTAATCTGCAACTCTTCAGCTATCTGCCATAATTTTATTCTTTGTCGGCCAGTACTAATTTTTCGATTTTCGAACATTTTCCTCCGTCACTACTGTCAGGACGCCCTGGGCGGGATCATCTTCACAGCTCTCCGTCCTTGTTGAAATAAGCGAGCCCATTTTTGACCATAGTATATGCGAGGCGCAGATTCCTGAAGAACTGATACCATGTCTTCAAAATTTCTTTGGGCGTTTTCCTTTCTTTACGAAGTACTTTATTACGGCGCGATGTTTAATATTACTGAGATTTGACGATTCGGCTGACATGATGACGTTTGTGCTTCGACAGATAATTTGTTAATGACTTTAATAACGAAAGGAAGCTATATTTATACTAACAAGAAGTGTCGCAATTAGTGGTAATAGTTGTGAAATAATGAGTCATCGCTAAGTACCTTGGGCCGCGGACTTATCAGCCGCCCCTCGTATTAAGCGGTTTTATTTTCAAAATTGAAAATTTGTGAGATGCTAAGAAAAGAAAGACAGTCATTAATTGGTTGCTCACAAACTTCGATACATATTTTTATTTAAAACTCGACAGTTTATGCGGACTATTCAATCACTAATATGAATATAAGGCCGCTTACACACTATCCTTTGTAATATGAGGACTGCCACTGATGTATCTGGAACTGGCCACATACAGAACAACATTTAAAAAGTAATTTAAATATTTAAAAGTGAAACTTCTTGGCTGTAGAATACAGTTTGTTTCATGTAATTATCAATTGTTTTACCATTGTGGCGTCATTTTGAAAGTTGCGTGTCTTTACACAATGGATTTAACTTGTGACAATTTTCGTGCGACGATTTACTACGATTTTCGGCGCGAAATAACTCAAAAATAGTGCATGGATCAAATCACTTCAACTTTTGGAGATGAAACACCATCAAAAACCAATGCGTTTAGTGAGTTTAAACGTGGGCAGTTTAAAGTTAAATCTGTTGATGTACCAAAACATATTGTTGCTGTGCGGGAACTAATAATGCAAGATCGTCATGTTACATATCGCGAGATAAGAGCGTACCTGGGTCTAAGTATGACGAGCATATGTATTACATTAAAGTTACTAGAGAATTGTAAAACGGCTAATCCAGAGTTGTACACGACCATTTGTTTTCCAGAAGTCTTTGAAAAAATAAGAAAGAACCGACAACGCAGAATCATTCTTCAACATGACAATGCTAGCTGTCACACGTCGGCCGAAAAAAATCGGTTTATGGATTTTTATTTATTCTCAAACGTAAAGAATTAATTACGTGGTCAACGTTTTTCGAGCCGCGAAGAGGCCGTTGATGCGTTAAAAATACAAGTCTTGAAGATACCTAAATTAGAATGGAGGTAGTGCTAAAAAGTCGACTTCTGCATGTGTAAAATTCCATCGATTGTCATGAGGAATATTTGGAAAAGCAATAAAACTATATTAAAAGATATACGTTTGTTTCTTTTTGATATTCCGGCCACATAAATAACAGTCCTCGTACCATCGAAATGACCAATAATTTTTTCAGCAAAAAATGGTCTAAGTTAAAATATTTATAATGATACATAGTTACACACATATAAATTATGCATGCGAGTGAAAATATACAGACCCATAAACCAACAAAACACCTACACACGCATCTTGACACATTCTCTCTCGTACATAACACACGCGCAAGCGCACGCACGCACGCAAGCACGCGAGTAAGCACGCATGATCGCACTCACGCTCGCTGGTGTGTTGCGTGGCGTATGTTTTCTGGGGAGTTTAATAGAAAGATATAAAGGAAAGCAGCTTTTCTATGACGCATCACTTTTAGTGGATAGCGGTCTATGGTAGCAGATTTAGTTAATATTTCATTAAAAAAAGCTGTTTGAGCTCTATGTTGTTTAGCGGACTTTTTTCACTAACACGATAACTATAAGTAGGCAACAACCACCGAAAAACAAACATAAAATCACTCAATACAATAATAAAAGGGATTTGAAGTAGAAACATTTAAACCTTCTGCAAATTGTATTTTTACAACATCGTGCAGCCAAATATATTGATGGGTAAACCTTGGAGAAACTTGAAAATAACATTTAAGAGCTAATGTGGAAACTGCGCGAGCACGATGACGTAGGTGGCGCACAGACTCAGCAGGCCGACGGGCAGCGTCATGTCCACGGGGATGAGGCGCCAGATGCGCAGCGCGAACGGCCGGAGTTTGATAAATCGTAGAAATTTTTTAATACTAACTGCTTCCGTAGTATCTGGAAACGATATTCGATTGATAAAATACGCATGAAGAGTTAAAGTGTTTAAAATCGTAGGTTAACGAATTGTTACATTTGTTAGACTACATTCTTAAGTATTTATAGTTATCATTGTTACCTTTACACGAATACAATTCTGAGGTTAAAATGAATTTGATGTGCTCCACTTCTCATGTCACGACTCAGTCATGGCCGCTATGATCCCTGGCAGGCTGGCCAGCAGGGCCGCGTATATATTCTCAAGGCACACGATGACCATGAAGCCAAATCCATTCTATAACACCAAAGTTCTATAAAAACGATTAAGTTTTCACAAGCGATAATTCGTATTTACCCAAATTTATGACTCACGAACAAAATTAATAATAAACACTTTTTCCCAAAATGTTTCTTAACTAGATGAGATTAACTGAGTAGTTCTGGGATTAACTTTTAATTGATATTATTTATATATTTTTATTATATTGCCTACTAAAAAGCTACAAATGTTATTTTAACCGTAACGCAAAACGTAATTAAAATATTAACAAAGACTATGAGTAAAAATTTATTATTCGAACATCAAGAGCAAATACCAATATTTACATCACCAAGAAAGATGATGGCTGAGTGATCCAGAATGATGTCTTGACACCAAAAGCTTGTGATTATGAACCCTGAATACGCATCACGGATGTAGTGACCAATGAGGTTTAACTTAACTCAAACGAAATCATTCGCACCTCGTATTTCAGATTTTTAATCCGTGGTCACGACCGTTATAAGCGCTTTGGTGACGATTATCGGTAATAGCTGTTAATCCGCGTTGGGCGAGCGTAAGCAATTTAAGATCCAAGCTCTTCAACTTAGAATGAATTGTATGGGTGGATATGCCTTTGCAATGATAAATTGAGTGGAAAAATCAGTAATCATTTCGCACTAATACATTCAGTGAAAGAAAAATAAGGTAGCCTTTTAAGAAGTCAATAATGTTTTGTATTTTGAGGTACCCTGATAAAAGAATGATGACGTTTGAGGCTATTTTTGAAGTGAAACTTTTTATAGGAGGTCTTTGCAATTCTGTCCCGCAACGTTTTTGTGAGGCGAAAAGTGGTGGGGGTAAACATTGTGTCGGTTTGAGTTGGGGAAATTTCTCGCTTGCCCTTGTATATCGTTGGGTATCGGAGAAGAGTGAGAAATACGCTCTTCTCGTTTTGTTTCTCATTGTTCATGGTTGCGTAACTGCATTCAGGCGGCGTGACGGTCACTGAGTACTGCTGTTTGTTGTCAACAGAGCATCCGTTGAAACATGTGTGTATAACCCGTGTATTCTTTAGTGTTCTCGTTGTTTACAATCTATTTTCCTGATTAAATAAACCATTTTGTTGTGAATATGCCTATGCAGATCAAGCAAGAGCGCGAGAGAAAACGTGCGGGTGAAGTAACAGTTCAATATATGAAAAAATGAAAAGTTAAATCTTACAATTACCCTTCTTCTGATACTTATTATTCATCTCATTCTCTTGTAAGTTACTTTTCTGCAGTTTCACTTCTGCCGTGTGTAAATTAAACACACATATGTTTTTTAAACTATTTTTTTTTTATATTTGACCAAAGCTCATATAAGACTCAAAGTACTCTACGATTACTAGATAGATGTTAAAAAATTCAAGGCTTACATTATAATATCGCTTAGTACTAACTATCTAGCGGGATAAAAATTACCTTAGCCCGCTAGTTGGTATTAAGCCATAGTGTGTTTTGTAACACAATTATTATAAGATCATAAAATAGTAAAAAAAAAAACATTAAAATGGCGTTCATTCTATTGTTCAACGGGAAAACCATGAACTTTATGTACATCATTGTACTGTTTTAAAATTCGTAATAAGTGTATTTATAAAAGAATAAGAATAATAATAAATAAGCATGAGAAAACAGCACACAGAAGATAAATAATGAAATTATTTTAATTCGTGAGTATATATATATATATATATATATATATATATATATATATTTAATTGCGTTTAAATGATGGAACATGGCTGTACGACTTCATGTTCCTCGTTCAGGCTGTCGCGCCTGAACTATGGCAAAGACTTGCGCTTGCCCGCGCCTGACCCCCGCACACCTTCACGACTGACTCGCATGGTTCTTACCTACATCAGCGGATTAGTTGTTACACTGTGGTATTATGGTGTACAATAAGTATAGTAACTTACTTGATCTAGGGCGACGTTTGTGATTACACCACTATAAATCCAGCACAGTAACTTTAGAAAAGTACACAACAAGTTAATTAAAATCTGGAATAAATTTTTTATAATGTATTTATTGTCCATCAAGTGAAGATACGGTAATACATATAAATTCATTTTTACCAAATTCTTTATCACCTGTTCAGTGGCCCTGATGTAGTCCAAGAGTTTCTAATACACATTCAGATAGTAATCCCATTGTTTCACTGGCATTTCTACAACTCGGTCACCCGATGAGTATTGCTTTATTTTATTAGATAAGATATACATTTGTGATAAAGTCAGGAACAATATGATCAGTCTAGGAATGTGACTGACGTCTATAGCAATCAAGAGAAAACTCATCGTTATAAATCGATATGGTGGAGTTTGACACATGTCCGAAAAGAAGCAGTAACTTATAATAAAAATAATCCTCACTATTAAGAACCAAATGACAAGAAAAAAACAAAATGTAGAAGATGTTTTCTCGATTTTTTGTCGGTGCTTAGCAAGAAATCGATAAATTTAATTTGTTTGCAAAATGTAATGATATGATTTTTACCATAGTAACAAGATACCAAGACACTTATAAGAAAATCTATATTGATCAACACCCACGTTGAAAGATATGGTGAATTGATTTTTATGCATATGTATAACCGCATAATACTAATGAATATGGCCAATAAAATACAATAAAACTTTGCCAAGATAAGCAGCAAGCGATGTCCATTGAAATCAAAATAGTAGCAGAACAAAAGTCGAATAAACAATATAAATTTTAGAATACGATTTTCGTTGATTGACATTATGATGGGCAAAGTAGAAAAAAAAATTAATATTCTATTGAAATAAACACGTCTTCGGCAAGTCGACAGAAAAAAATGAATGAAAATGTTATGACACAAAAAAAGATAACGGATTATTAAAGTGGTTCTTAATGTATATCACTAATATCGATAAGTGTCATGTATGGACGAATCGATGGCTTCGAAGTTTTTGTGAGAATAAATTCAGTTAAAAATTTTACTTAATTTCTTCGTAATTTTAATAATGAATATGTAATTAAAAGTATTAAAAGTTAGAATCTTTAAAATCTGAAGAATGAAAATTCATTTGCACCATTGTTTCGCCAAATCAATATTTATATGGTCAAAATAGACATTAATAAAAAAAATGAAGTTTATAATGTAAATGTAGGTTTACATAATCAGCTTAATTTTATAGGATGTGGCAATTTCACGTCATTTATTAAGATAATTTGATCATAAAAACATTGCCTATTTTTTAGGTGTGAAGTCAATTTAAACATTTTTTCGAGTGGTGCCGGCACCATTTTTATAATGGATTAAATGAGGGTATAAATGATACAATTTCATCTGCAGTGCTCACGAATAAACTTGCCATCTTAAAGTCCACATGTGTAAATAATTTTACATTACGTGACTAATAACATGCACATTTAGTTATTTATTACCGCTTCCGTTGCTAACGAAACAATCAAAGAACAGTTAGTCACATGGTAATATTAAAACCATATTAGGGATAAATTTAATTAGCCCTTTTTTATTTAACAACATAATTTGCGATACAATAATGTCGTTGACAATTACCATCGCTGTCTTGCAAGTAGCGTCGGGTGAGCTTCGAGTTACAGGGATCTCTAGCTGTATTCATGACAGGTTTTGGTGTCTACTTGTAGAACTGCCGATCGAAATTGGTCTTTGGTGACTTGAAATCGGAAACATGAATAAGGGTGTTATTCTATATTATATATTTTACTTCCCTTTTCTTACAACTGTTTACAAAAATTAAACAGGCAGTTGAAATATATTTCGCAGCTAGGTAACAGTTTCAATCTTGTCTCATTACTCAATAAAAAGAATTAAAAATAATTTTCAAGGGCATGTTTACCGTTGCATTTTTGAATACGTTTAACGAGGAAACTGGACAAATATCATGGTTTTTATTTTGTTCGGATGCCCTTTCGCCTAATTTGGTTGATTGCTACGAGACAATTACAATGTTTCTACTAAGTCAGCTCGATAACAAGAAAATATTAGAAAATATTCGAATTTAATAATTTGTTTGTTAAAGTTGTTTGTTATAATTTGTTGTTATAATTTGTTAAAGTTGTTTGTCCCTAATCTCCCCTTGTACTCCTCCCATTCACGACAAGTTTCGAGATCTAACTTTTGTGTAATAATGTAAATGATAATGGTGCTTCAGTATTCAATAGGCTCACCTAAAGGTTACAGTGCTTTCAAGTTTTTGTTTATTTGGTGCAAATATTAATTTTATAATAACAGTAATATTAAATAGTGTTTTTTTAATGAAGGATGAATGGACAAAGACTTAAGTGCAATTTAAGTTGATGCAGTACAAACTATTAATTTTTGCGAAAAACAAGAATGAGATCAATGGAAAGTAGGAACATGAAGTCGTTAAAGAAAATTACCTTATTTTTTGTTATAAAATATCAAAAACACGGGATAAAGTAACTATTCTACTCTAAATAATTTCTGCGTATCGGTGTAAGTACTGTCAAAATCGGTTCAGTCGTTTCAAAGATTAGCCCGGACAATTAAACAAACAACACAGACAGACATTTTTTGTATTCATGTTTGGTGTTTACTTACGGTGAATAACAATATGAATTCATGACATTCTTTTTATTTCGAAATCACAGACACTTCAATTTATAGACAAATTTAAACAAATGTACACTATCACATGTGGTCGGCTCTTTTTATATTGTGAATAAATGCGACACCTTACATTTGTCACAAATAAACAATTTGTAAATACAAGTCCGCGACCCGCCGCGTAGCATCCTTAATCGCGGCTGCATGATCAAGCTTGCCGAGACGGTCGTAAGTGGCGTACGTCTGTGTGCGTGAGCACAGATGGGCTTTTGTTTGGAGTTAAGTTACTGTGCTATTTATTTTCCGTGTCAATATTTTATTACGTATCATAGATGAAACGGCTTTAACTCATTCACTATATAGGATTTTCAAAAATGAAAGTCGTATATCAAAAAGAGATAAACGCTGGTTTTTTTTTGCCAATAATTTGATTATTCTTCAATTATTTCAACAGATGATACAACTTACCGTACAAAACATTAAAAAAACACCCCAATTTTTGGCTTAGTGCGAAAAGTGAAAGTATTTGTTTATAGATTAGAGAATATGTCCATACTCTAACGAATAAAATAATTAAAACATAAATTTCTAGAGGTGGTGAAACAAAGAGATCAGCGCTTCAAGAAACCATATATGGTAGAAAAATCCTCCCACCCTTATGAAATACCATATTTCTTATCTCAAAAGTCCAGGTAGAATCATATATTTTCGATTGATTTTTCAAAGAAATATGATTTTTTTTTGTCGGCTGGGACGCTATGGCCGATGTAGATCTAACTGTTCAACCAAAAAATAAGTGCATTTTATCAAATAACATAAAAATATCTTTATATCATTTTAGTCACGAATATAATGATTAAATAGAAAATATTTAGTCCAACTATAAAAATTTATTCGCCGCCAATGCAGTCGAAACGTGTTTTCCCCGAGCAAAACATGAAATAAAATTAAACAACGAAAATCCGATCCACTAAAAACCGTACCTCTTACCAGAGACGCAGTTACATGAAATTACAAGACAAATTAAAGAAATGATACAAAATAGAATAATTTGGCCTTCCAACACAATATGGGTTTCGCTCGTTTATTTGGTCCGTAATTTAAGTCATATGTACAAAAGAAGTAGCGTTTAGTAATCGAGTACTGGAAATTAAATTCGCAGACACGCAACGATAATTCCACTACCAAATATTGACGATACTTTTTTTTTCTTTAAACGGCCCACTATTTTTTCAACACTCGATCTCACTACTGGTCATCATCAGATTATTACCAGAATCAATCCCATTAATAGCTTCTAAAAAAAATTAAATAAAGTATAGTTTATTTTCTTTTACAAAATATAATATCAATTTTATAATTTTCTTTGAAATTATAACAAATATTAAGTCGAAAATTGGAATATGTTAACGTTATTTCTAAATTATATCTCCTAGTGGTGACTGAATTGGCACATCAGTTATTAGTGGTCTGAAGTTGCTCGCTAAGCCGCTTTCACGCAACTTCATACTGTAGTTTTTGTGCAACCCTAATAAAAATTTACTTTCATCATGTTTTCATAACGCTCCAAAAAAGTATAATTTCAAAAATACTTTAAAATTATTTTTGCAATTATTAAAAATTCATTTATGAAGTTAATGTCTAATTTCCAAGTATTCTAACTAAGCTTAGTTTGAATACTTCGTAGTACCTCTAAAAGTTGACATCAGATAAAAACTGAATATCAAAAATTTTGGGGTAGAAACAGTAATTTTGTAAGTATTATGAATTTTCTTATGATTTTGTATAAGTTCAGAAACACCAACAAATCCTTAGTTAAGGTTAAACATTACGAAGTTTTGAAAACACCCAAATGCTTGTCATGGATAACGGTGACGAAAACTGAGTAATTATAACAAGTATAAAACTTTTAAACGAGAAACAGTAATTGCTGAAGTTGCCGCTGTCCTTAATAACAGTTTTTTATAATATTGATGATTGAACAAAACGAAAAATTAATGTTTTACAATTTCAGGTTAAGATCTATTTCAGGATGACATTCTAGCGTAAGATGGTAATGACTAATAGCATTTTCTGCCAGCATCTACAAAAAGTAAATAGTTTCTGTCCATTGTAATTCTAGCATTTAATTGCCTGTCATTATTTTAAAATGTTGGAAGAAACGCTATTTAGATAGGTTCATTTTTCAAAAACATTAAATTCGACAAATATGACTAAAAAAAATTTAATTATTCAACTAATGTAATAGAAAGCTTTCTTGAGAAAGAACAAAGCTTGTTATTGCTTTTATGAATTTGCAGATGGCATAAGTACATGACAATCGAGGAGAAAAACCATTTACGAAAACATCTGAAAAAAACCCTCATATAATATTGAATATACAAATTTTAACATTCAAGGAATGTTTGATAACACCTTATTTTAAGTAAAAATAAAATATTCTGACTTTTGAACTGTCTGACTGACTGAAAAAATATAAATGAAAGTTTCAACAATCCAGTACTGATTTGTCTACAAAAAACAACAATATATAGGCAACTTTGATTCGTGTCATGTATGACAAATACAGCACTTTGTTTCTCGTCCAGAAAGCCATGGTATATCTTATTGAATGAACTGTGGATTGTAGTTTGTAGGCAGCACGTGGAACGTCCGGCTTCTGTGCTGGGTGCGCAAACGCTAGCTCTATTTGTGATTTTCAAATAGTGAAACGTTATTCGCAAAACAAAAGTAGACAGATTGACGAGGAATGTCTAGGAAGATAGACTTGGATCCTGAGAGTAATAAAAGGAAAGGGATTTGATGTAACTATCATCATACCGACGGCATACGCATTGTTTGGATATATCTGAGAAGTAAACAATAATGAGATATACTCTTGTGCAGTATTAAAAGGGGTAAATGGCTCAATTTTAAATTTATCGGCCTTACATCCACAAATTGAGTAAAAATGAAGTTAAATTTAAACACATATTCTATGTTGTATAAGATTTTAATTTTGATCTGATTTTGAGAAAGCAATGTCAGACAGGAAAATGATTACGTCAATTGTTTTGTACGATATAATATCTAGAAATAGCCTATGCAAAGTCATTACAAAATTATTCAAACATTATTATTATTAGCTGTGGTAGAGCTATATTGTAGTCAACTTAGCTGCACCACCAAAAAGGGCTGACTGGATTGGTGAAATACCATACATTCATAGAAAACAGACGTGAAATGGCAGCTTTCGCTACTGGGTTTCATCTAGAAAGTGAGAGTTCCGATGGTCCACTCCGCTTTTTTCCCATTCAATGAGCTTAATCCCCCCCATAAGACATCCTATTCCAAGAGGTTCGTAACGGACTGGGGACTTCTCTGGGGTTGCGAGTGTCCATGGGTGTCGAAGACCATCTTCTGTTTAATGATTCGTTTTCTTCCTTGCCCCTTGAGTATGCTATATAAAAATTTTTCAATTTTTGAAAGTTATTACAAGCTTTTCTTTTAGATAGATACAGATTTGATCTTTTGATAAGATTTAAGTAACTAAATTAATAGAAAATTATAAATTATTCTGTGAAATTATTGAAATTTTCTTACCATCTTATTTTCCGTCCTTATTTTAATTATTACTATTTTTTGTTGTTTTCATTTATATTATTTATATTTTTATTATTTCAACTAACTGTTTATTTTGTTTATAAATGTTCTATAAAATGCGTTAACACTACTCTCAGATTAACACTTCTACGATAAAGTAATATAAGTATAATACTATACTCTCGCAATATACGGAAGTGAATAAGTATCTTCTGTTGTTATTTTCGTCCGAGTGCTTACGGTGGTGTACTCTCGCCTTTACCTCTCCGTCATCCAGATCTCATTTTCATCAGATGTACTATTCCGTACCAAGAGGTCAGCACTGGTGACTCCTCTGGAGTTGCGAGATTCCATGGGCGGCAGTTATCATATACTCTCTGGTGGCTTACCTGCTGGTTTGCCCCTCGAATATCCAATAAAAGAAACGGTTGTAGAACGTTTGTTTTGTCAAAGCTTTAACCACTGCGACATAGCATACTGATCACGGGTTCTTTACAAGAACTAAAAGTTTTGTCGTTATAAGAAGTGACAAACAATAATACGACACAAACAAAAAAAACAATTCTTCTTTTTGGCGTTAAAAGGAAAAAAGCACCTATGTACCTACATGAAAAGCTAACGTGGTCCTCCTCCGGTGGTCGTGGTCGTTTTGCCATTCCAACTCATAGAATTTCAGCACTTGAAGGCAGATTTAAATATGCCGCTACCCAAATATGGAACAAACGCTCATCCCACTGTATGACCTTCCTTTTATTAATTTGTTCAAGCGCTCTTTAAAGAAACACATTACGTCACTGCAAATTGGTGGCTTTATTGATCACATACTCTAAAAATCATCTTTATTTATCCTTTAAATAAAAGGAAAGAAGAAAAAAAGAAAACCAATTTTTTTTGTTTAGTATTGTAACTTATATCACGCTAGTTTTGACAAAAATTGAACGAAGTAATGTTCATAACACTACACCATTCTTTCATGTAAATAAGTTTTCTGTTCGTCACGACTGTCTGGACTAATTTTAAATTTTCAGGACTCAGGTGAAAATTAACGCTATGGCTCAGGCTGCAATATTTTGTTGAGCTGGTTACCTTCATGGTCAATAATTTTAACAAAAATTATTATTAAAAACAAAGAATAAATCTTTGCTTTTAATTAAAAAATTTTGTCTATTTTCCAATAAATGTCAAATTTATTAGTTAACTCACTTTTTAAATTTCCTAATTATGTAATTTTACCGACTGAATAAAGTTATATTGAACGAATGTAATACAAAATTAAAAAAAAAAAACAAAGAAATACCTAAGCTAGAGTGAAGCGAATTGGCTGTTATTATTCCATCGAAATGAAGTGTTTCATCACTGACTAAGAGAAGAGTGTAAATTTTCTAACCTATTGTTATCCCTTGGAAAATACTTAGAAAACTCGCTTAGAATCTATTCGATATTGCAAATTTTCCTGGTTTCAATTTCAAAGCATTCTCAAGTCTCTACATTTTAATTTTAAAAGAACATTCACTTGACATATAATGTAGTATTGTGTCGTTAACGTATCTATGGGATTGTTCTTATTGATATATTAGATTTGAATTTCATGAGATTGTAGAATTCTTTTCCATGTTTTCCTAGTAAGTTTTTAGAATAGGACAATTAGATCATAATGAACTATAGATATTGATACACAATTTGTGGAGTTTCGATGAATAGGTGGAGTAAATAGGTCAATATAAAATTAATCAAGAAACTATTCTGAATATTCCTTTATTTCAAGTGCTTACAACACAACTTACACCTATCATTACACCTATCAAAAAAATCTTACATTTCGTGGCCAAAAATATCAACTTTTAGTAATTAATTTTCAATTCACAACGCTTGATGCACAGTTATAAATTCAAGAATTAATTTTATACGAATAATTTAAAGTTATAATGTTGAAATGTATTTCATTAGATGTCATAGCTTACGACGCTTACAACATAAACGTCTACATGACTATCGCTGTCGCCTGGGCGCTATTTCTACATTATGTCCTGACTTTGTTTTTACTATAATTTTTTCCTTTCTGGCAATGCTGTACCAATGCAATAGTATTAAAAACATTCGGTAACAGCATGTTTTCAGTTTTATGCTTTCAATTAGAAAGTAAAAACAGTGCTATACTCACAAGTTCATTTAAGTGGTGTGCGGACAAACACAACTTCGCTAATGATAACTAAGATAATGCGAATTTTATAGATTTGTGTTTAACCATCCATCAAAATAATTACAACTTATATATTTATTATATAATAATGGTAATGATTTACTATAATAATTTATATTATAACAGCAATTATACTCTAAAATATCAAATACAATAATATAGATATTCTTTCATTGTAATATAAATTAAGTTTCGCGAGAAATTTACCAACATTTTCGTGATCCTATTTTTATGAAAGTTTTCTTTTATATTGTATCTCATATTTTTTTTCAAGGAAATCAACTTTCGGAAATAAGCCTCTATTTTCGCAATAGTCTTAACATTAACAAAACCCCACTTATCCCTCATAGTTTATTATCTATTGTAATAAGTATTGTAATTACAACAACAGTAATTAACACTTAATAACAAACACGTACTCTCGCAGATTTGTGAACAATATTACAGCAACATGAACTGACTATACTATCCTCACACAGAACATCATACTATGAAACGGCACGACTTGGACCACGTTACGCTCTAAAAACAATAGATATTAAAATAGGCCCCTAATTAACGCAAATGCTTCAAAACACGTGGTCATCATCAGGCCACTTTTGAATAGCTAATTCATAAGTTAGGTACTAATACTTTGATACATAAATCATTATTAATTATAGGACGAGAAAATTTCGAAACTTATATCGATATTGGTAAGCTTTTAAGAAAATTATCAAATGACTTATAAATATGTGTGTATTATAAAATTTATGAAAGTCCACATCGTTTCCAACAAAAGTATGGGTAAACCAGATCTCAACGCACTTTTGTAATGGACAAAATAGTACTAATAAATGTTAAAAAAACATAGATATTTTTTTATCTATTATTATTATATAAAGAATTTCTTTAATTTTATAAAAATTAAATATATGCATTCTCTTTCTGTCGCAAGTACGGATATATCAAATTATCGCACGCTATTTACGTATGTTTTCCCTGTTTCTATTGATTTTTATACTGATCTATCTATCTCTTTTCCTTTCCTTTTTTCGTCATCTTTTTTTCTCACTTGCTTTTTAAACGCGCTTGAATATGTTTTTGGTCGGTGTAGGCCGTCAAGTGTCTTCTAAGATCATATTACATTCTATGTATATATAGAAGCAATTATACACTCCATAATTATACACGCGTAAGCCCTTTGAGACATAATAGTGCATGCTCGTTTGGTACGCTACTCTTTAGTAAAAGTACAGCTTCACAAAACTATTCACGAGGTAAATAATTTTATGCCGGTCTGAAAATTAAAGATAAAAAAACAAATTTCAACGTGACTGATCACTTTATAACATAATTAATAAAATGGTAAAAAGAAAATAAAATAAAAAATTGAATTGTTATAAATTTGTTATAAGCAATTAAAAACAACATATTTTATTCTGAAATTATAGTCTACAATATTTTTATCAGATAAAAGAATTTTTTTTAAATATGTCCATTTTTTAGTTGCTATTATATTTTTAAAGTTGTTATTATCATTCCTAGCTTCTTGCCCTTCTAACACTATTAATATTATTTAAGAAAAAAGGTTTACAATCATTGTTATATAAAATCTTGTGCCCTATAACTTTTATGGAATATTTTTTTTTAGGTTATACACTTTTTCCAAAATTAAGTAAAAACATTTTTTCTATTTTTTTCTTCACTCCTTCTCGGAAATGTTTCCAAAAAAGACTTAAATTTTTTGTTTTTATATCCCTCGAAGTATATTGTGTTAAAAATTCAGTCATTTATCTTAAAGTTTACATTTGAATGTCTATTTTCTTGAAATAATTATAGTTTCTATTAGAACTTTTATTTCTAGTATATTTTTTTAATTTGACCGTTGAATGATTATAAATATACTTCGTTTGTGGCAGCGAGAGTTGGTTTTCGATCCGATTTCTGAGGTTGGAATTATTAAAAGAAAAAGTTTCATAATCACCTATATCTATTTTGTAGGTGCAGTACTTATGACTGATTGAAAATATAGCTAACATGCAAGGTTATTCGTTAATATAAAGTTTGTTTTGCATCTATGTTGCTAAGACATCGTTGTGAACTATGTTTATAAGTTAAAAATACATTAAAAGTAAAAAATGATCACCCTAAGAAAAAGTTTTGATAATAGAATTCTCTGAACATAAATAAACCTCCTCTCAAACCCGCCCTCCTTGTCAACACATCTTCCTATGCATTTTTTTTAAATACATTTAGTTTTGAGGTAAAATTTTCTAGAATGTATATATCTTTTTTGTTTATGACAAACGTGACACATTTACGACTTATTGGTTATTATATTGATTTTTTTGTATTTGAAAAATATTCTAGACGGATTGTCGAGATATATAAATACAGGAGTTCGGGCGCAGAAAAGTGAGCTTTAGTTCTGACATCAGCGTATTCACAAGTCAAGTTCGATTAACGACAAGCGTTCATGTAGTTCTTGCTTATATTTTTCTATGTGTTTTCATCCATCTTGTCCGAATCTTCAAGCCCTTTATAGGATTATTATGTAATTATTTGTTTACTAATCGAATATAATAATAATAGTTCAGCCAACAAGGTCGTAGATGTTAACTACATTCGGTCTTCAAAACACACGTATGTCATCATCTGTTGAGGTGTCATTACCTCTTTAGCTGGCTGTTCTTTTGGTCATCAACCAACGCACCGGCCTCGACACTTCATTCGGAGTTACCCAATTGTCTACCATGTGTATTGCAAGTATTATATAAGTGTTTTTGCGTACAAGTTTTTGTGATTGTTAAAAATTTGGTTGCCTGTAAAGTCGGTATACGGGCGAAAGTTTTACGTGACAACGACTTTGAATGGTAAAATCATTTTAATGTGAATATTCATTCGTATAGTAGGAAGAAGGATGAAATAATAGTAACAATTTAAAACATTTATTTATACAAAGAATTATATTTAAAACATTAATTTATACAAAGAATCTCGCACTGAATTTCATATTAACAAAATTTTATTTTACCTTTACACATACATACGTATTTATATACAATACATACAATAACTTGCAATACATTTGCCTATGCACTTCTCTAGTGCTGCGCGCGGCAGACCGATCATAGTTGAGTGGAGAGAGACGCAAGCATCGGCGGGCCTCTCTCGTCTCGGTGACTCATCGTTACGTTACCGAGCGTTACACTTTTCATAAGTGATTCCCAGCCGCAACCTAATTTAAGACGTTGTCACGTCAAAATGTATGTATTAATGACATTGAAAATTAACAAATTGAAAACTGTAAATATGACATGTGTTGATGGTTTACAACTTTTTATCCCAAAACGGCAAAACTTGGTCAGTTCCTATATTTCGCGCTGCTGTTAGGAATCGGAGGGCCCTTACTAGAAAAGTTATAGGAGTTTATACATGAGTCAGCCTCAAATTGCAAAAAAATCGATTTATAAATCAGTGTTTCAACTGAGCAAGCACGATGAGGTAGGTGGTGACCAGACTCAGCAGGCCGACGGGCAGGCGCGCGTCCACGGGGATGAGGCGCCAGATGCGCAGCGCGAACGGCCGGAGCTGGATCAACTCCAGAAACCTCCTGATGTCAGTTCTTTCTTTAGTATCTAAAAGCATTTTTTCAATGTTGGGTGATATTTTTAGTATGGTTTAATTGTTAGATTAACAATTCATTACAAAAATAAGATTATAACGAGGAGTAAGGAATGAGTAAAAACAACAGGTGATTAATGATTACAAGTTAAAAAAAAACCCAAGATAATGAGCTACAAGTACCATTGAGCTACAAGTACCATTGAGCTATAAGTACCATTGATAGAGTTTTATTGCTATAACATAGTGTATCATTAGATTTTACCTTTAGACAAATATAATTGCGTGGTCAAATTGAATTGAATGTGGTCCACTCGAGACTCGATCATGGCTGCGATCACACCGGGCAGACTGGTCAGGACGGCGCTGTGTATATTCTCAAGGCACAGAATAATCTTGGCGACAGATAGTTCCTTCAAAATCAAATGTAATATTGACTAAAATGTATCATTGTAGGTAAAATATATAGCTTTCGATATTAAAATCAATAAGAGGAGTTTCCTGATTCCTATGTATTTTTATGAACCATAAACGATTTTTGTAGGGTTTTTGGGTTTTGTAGGGAATTTGATTAATATTTTTTGTAAATCAACATGGACTGTTCTAACGTTTACTGTTTTTGCAAAAGAATCAATTTAATCAAATTAATCAAATCACTCAAAAATTAATCAAATTAGTTTCAGGATGACTTCTTAGTCATCCTGAAACTGAACACGTTGTATTATCTATTACCTATCCCAAACAAATTCTTGGCTTTCAAGATTTCATGAATAATTTCAAGACTGCAAGAAAAGAAGGTTGCAGGAATACCGGCTGGTTTTGCACTCTTGTCCTTTCTAATCCAGACCAGAACTTATACTCTTCTTACATAATTATGCTCCCTTTGGTGTACCGGGATTTTTCACTTATTATGTTTGAACACCAGGTTAAGCGAATGATGATGATGACATTTAAAGCAACTATATAAAAAAAAATTCGTAAAAGTTTAATAGTAAATTTTATCAATTTATTGAAAAATACGAGTTTTGAATTTAATTAATTATATAATCGAAATTAACAAACATCTAATTCCGTCTATTAACAATTTGAATTGTTAATATCTTTCTCTGTTATGTAGTTATTTAATATTTACCGTCAATAGTGCCACTAAAATTAAATAACTATCAAAATTGGAAACACGAATTTGCGAATTTTTTTATAAGTTACGAAATTCCAAAAACGTAAACACAATATAAATACACTCGAGTTTGAATAATACTATATCATGGATCTAGACAGAAAATTAGGGCATTTCTGCCCTCGGATCATTACCGCGGTTTGTTGTACTTTTCGCTCGCGGTACGTAAACGTTTTTTTTCACAGTTAGCTGAAAAAGTCCTGATATCAGAAAGAGAGGTGCTACATTTAATCCAGACTCACACCAGAATGCAAAGTTTGCTGTTCGTCCCTAATATCATTACCGCTCGCAGATTATTGACAATCACGTTTTTATAACATTTCTAATGTCGACCTTAATGCTGTTTCTATCACAAAATTTTTTACGCATTTTATTATATCAGTGCTGCTAATGTATTAATTGCATTAATTTTCTTGAAGAGTGCGATTTTTTGTATTATTAAAAGGAGCCACCTGTCTTTTTTCCTTTCGATGTGATTATCTTAAAAGTTGTATGACGTTCGCGTAAATTATAAAATTACTACTCAAGAGCTACTGGTACTGGCAAAAAATCCGTTCCCGATTTTAATTCGGATAGCTTGTTTTTGAGAGGGGAGGAGGAATTTCCAAATTAGAGTACAAAAAGTCACAGGCTAGATTGCGACAATACGGTCCGACACACGCCTTTGGTTCAATATTCCGAGTTTGACTTGATACTCTATTTATCTAAACCTACTAACAAACGGGTGGAGTTTTAGATTAACTTGTCTAAAATTTTCGAAAACGAGAGATATATGAGAGAATCGTATGCTATATATTTTAAATTGTTGAGAAGATACATCTCTTACAATTTTATGCATAATGGAATGGATATAAAAACGCCTTAGGTATGTTCGAAAACTAAAGAATAAAGAGAATAGTAATTATTGTTTTCTTCTATTGCGCCAAAACTAATATATGTGACAAACATTTTGTTTCTGCACAAAATGATACACTAAAAGGGGAAGGGGAGAAAATAAGAGCATTTTAAACTTGTGATTGTGAATCATCTGTTGAGAAATATAATTGTCTACACAACAATGTATCATGGCGTCAATGTTGATATGGAATACTTTAGGGGTACATCTGATCACAGCTCTACGTCATCCCTGGCAACAAAAGGTACAAACGATCACTAGAGAGCTAGAACGAAAAATAACATTATAAAATATATAAAAAACGGTTGCGCCTGCAGCCTATCTCCAAAAGTTCCGGTTATGATAGTTATCGACGTGTTTTTGAGTTCTTTGGATTTCAAAATATGGTTGTTTATAAGCTTTTGAGTTTTTTGAGCTCAAAAACTCAAAAAAACTTTAAACCCTGCTGGCCATCCCTGAAGTTTCTTGCTATTTTCAAAATGAAAGCATTCCAGAATGTAAATATGAGTAGACCATAGTCTTTTGAGCTCTTAGGTTTAAAAGATATGGTCATAATATGTTTTGAGTACTTCACGTTCAAAAACCTAAATCTAAAAAAACACTATTTTTGTATTTCGTTTACGATATCTTTCGAATGCGTCTTTGGATTTCGATCTTTTTTGCAGCATTCAAAGCAATTTTCAAAGTTAAAAGATATGACCGAGTGGTAAACCTTTTTCCCAATTTTTCATTAACCACGTCTTTTGGAAGAACCTACCGATTTTAAGATAGTTCACAATGACTGACATCCTTTTTAAAGTAGAAAACTACTTAGATTTTGGAATTTATCGACAGAGTAATTTAAGAAACATTGTAAAAAAACACTATAAAAATTTTTTTTTCAACGATATCGTTGGAGAAAAATTTCTTCTTTTTCAAGAAGAAATCGATCTATTTTTACAAAACTCGCGATAATTGATACAACTGTTTAGGAAATATAGATAATTAGATTTCGGTGTTGGTATGAGTGTGTGTTTGGTATGAGTGTTGATTAAGAATGGGTAAGGTGTCTTTTTAATTTCTCCTGCACGCAGACGGCCAAGTAAGTTTGCTAACACAGCATTTGAAAAGCAAAAAATGGTAAGCGAAATGAACGTTTCTGTTAAGGAAGGGATTATGAAACTAATTATCAACGAAATTAAGGTTATGACATTTGAAAAAAGCGAAAACATGATTGTTAATAAAGAAATGACCTCAGTGATTGACTATAAACGAATAAATATGTCTCCTCGCTCTTATATGTTTTGATTATTAATGATCCGTTAAAAAAAATTGTGCAATTTTTTTAGAGACTTGACACACAACGTTTACAGTTACAGCAAAATTTACTCCTGAAAATTGGTTTAACTACATGATTAGGGATTAAGGAGTAAAATACGAGTGTATTGTTTTTTATTTAATTTGAGCGAGCCAAGCATCTAATGACAGGTACTAAAAAGTTATAGATAACTCTCTTTCTCTCTTTTTGTTATTCGTTATGGTATTCTGTATGACGTCATACTCATGAATTTTTTTCTGTCCATGACTATAAAGACCGATTATATTCGAATCGTCCGAAATGGAAATTCGAGAAAGTGTGAAATTGGACATTAAGTGAGAAAATGTGTATTCATATTATTTCTTATAAACTTCAAAAAGGTACTGCATGGTGGTAAAAGAATTACGTGAGAATAAATGATTTTAATATTTTTAGAATATTATTAGTCCATCATAATATAAAACTTACATGATTTGTGGCAATATTTACAATGACTCCATAATAAATCCAAGTTAGTAACTTTGGAAAAATAAACAGCAAGTTCACTAACATCTGAAATGAAATGTTTTAAATGTATTTTCTTTGAGCGAGGGTGTGTTAGCGTAAATAAAGTTATTCTTACCAAATATTTTATCATTTTTTCTGTTGCTCTGAAGCTGTCCAAGAGTCGCCAATACACATTCAGATATATTTCCCATTGTTTCACCCGCATGTCTATGACACCGTTACTTGACGAGTATTGCTGTATTTTGTTTGATAATATGTGCATCCGAAAGAAGGTGAAGGACAGTATGATTAGTCTAGGAATGTGACTGAGGTCTATAGCGATCAAGAGAAAATGTGTAGTCATAATGAACAATGGTGCAGTATGACACGCTGATGAAAGGTAACAGTGGCTCGTAATAAAAATAGTTTTCACCACGAAGACCCAAAGTATAAGTAAGAAATTAATTATATACAAACGTCGCTTACTTCGATTTTCGGTGCTTATAATGTAATCAATAGATTCAATTTCTTTGCAAAATACCATTAAATATTTCTCGCCATAGCAAGAGGAGATTACAACATTTATAAGAAATTCGAGAACTATAAATAGGCACAATGTAAGGTAATAGAACTTAATTTTTATAACCATGTATAATGCCACTGCACTTATGAGCGTTCCGAATAAAATACAATAAAACCTCGCCAGTATGCGCAAGAAACGATGTCCATCGAAATTAAAGTAGTAACAAAAGAAAAGACGTGTAAATAATATCACTTTCATAATAAAATTTTCAATATTTGACATTACGATAATCAATACAGAGAGAAACTGTATAAAAAAATTATCGTTTATAGTGTTTCTTACTAGCCGAGAGACAATGAGGCGACGAAAATAACAATTGAATATGTCGAGAATTATTGATGGATTGAAATGATGGATGGATGGATGAAAAAGAAGGGTCTATCATTAATATTCAAACATTCTACCTATTAACAAATTAGTATATTGGAAAAACTTTTTACAGCATAAAACGAC
Organism: Eumeta japonica; assembly: GCA_005406025.1. Lineage (NCBI taxonomy): Eukaryota > Metazoa > Arthropoda > Insecta > Lepidoptera > Psychidae > Eumeta > Eumeta japonica. Next base: position 53,344 of record BGZK01001985.1, on the reverse strand, counting down.
AAATATTCCCTTTAGGTAAATTTTTGAGGATTATGAACATAAGCACATAACGAAGTACATAATTAAAGCTAAGATCGTATTCTGAATTGAAGAAGAAACGTATCGACATGTGATTCACATTCGCACACTTTCATCGAGTAGTTGTCAGCATTAATCAACCCCAGGAGCTTCTAACAAATGATCTAGAAAATGCCGCAATTGCCGCATCCTGCCTTACTGAACAAATTCTCAATTTGTATATTAAGACTTGAGGTACTTGATTGCATAGTTTCTCGATTGTATTGGAAAATGGATAAAAACCGCAACAGAGGAACTGGTCAATTTCAAAGGCAATGTTGCAGTAATTTGCTATGCCCTCAATTTTTTGAAAAGATCACCTAAAGCGTGATGATCACGCAAATCAACAACATGAGCATTGTGAGCAAGGAAATGGTTCTGGATTCACAAGTTCAACAACACATAAAAATTTTAGTTGCGGATTATTCACATTCATTTGAGTACTGCAGAAAGGGGTTGCTTTTATTTTTATGAGCTTTTGTGAAATGAAATTACCTATTTCATTGTGTTTGTGTTTGCAATTAAAAAAAAATCAACTTTATCGCTTCCCTTAATGATTCCCTTTATAATAATGAAATTCTGAAAACAAGGAGTGAGGGACCCTGCTACTTTTGGTAACGTAGCTATTGACTTTTTATTGAAATATATGAAAAGCTCTTTCGTTTATTACAATATCATTTTTTTTTTCGTATAGCATTTGTGAGAGGCAGGCAGAGGTGATTGCCACCCATGGATACTCGCAACCCTAGATAGATGAGTCACCGGCGCGTAGTTAGTCTCTTGCATGCGTAGCCATAAGATGTGTGATGAAACGGGAGTGGAATAATAGAGAAAGGAATTGGCCACTGAAACTCTCACTTGGTGGGTGAAATACAACAACATAAGTAGTTAATTTTACATCTCTAGTCTATGAGATTGTGGTAACTCCTCGATTGAGCTGGCCCATTTTCTGCCAATTTCACCACAGCAAGGCTCTACTACGTGTGATAAATAGATTTTACATATTAATGTATTCGTGACGTACATAAAAACAAATAATATTAGAGTATATAATATTCGTTTATTTTTATATAAGCATGGCCACGTTTTGGGTTTGAGGGTAAGGGCAAAACAGTATTACTTTTGAATAAATTATTGTTAAAATGTCATGTTCTTAAGAAGAATTAAGGAGACACCTACAATATTTCCAGCTTTAATGTTAAAACTGAGCAAGCACATTGAGGTAGGTGGTGACCAGACTGAGCAGGCCGACGGGCAGGCGCGCGTCCACGGAGATGAAGAGGCAGATGCGCAGCGCGAACGGCCGGAGCTGGATGATCTCCAGAAACCTGAGTCATTTCCAAAATATATGGAAATAATTTTCAATTTATAGTATTAAAAGTGAAAAAAATTATATTACAAGCGTAAGATAATAAATTGTTATAAAATGCTGAATAATGCGAAGAGCTTGAACACAGAAGATATAAGAGAGCATTATAGTTATTACCTTTAGATAAGTATAACCAAGTAGTTAAGGTCGACTTAATTTGGTCAACTCGAGACTCTATCGTGGCTGTGATAATTCCTGGAAAACTCAACGAGAAAGCAACGTGAATTCTTTCAAAGCACCATAGGAACGTTAAAGTGGACAATTCCTTTAAAATTGAATGACAATTTAATTTTTTTTATAAACGAGTCATAGTAACTATAAGTCATTTTTAAATATTTTAAGCCTTATCGTATTATATTTTACTATATTATTCTTGACTTACATTATAATTACATGTATTAACTTTACAATAACTTACATGTTCGGATAAGCTGTCTACAATAACACAATTGTAACTCCAGGTCAATAACCTTGGAAAAGTAAATATTAGGTTAACTAGTATCTAAAACAAGATGTTTTGAACCTCTTGTTATTCAAGTGAAGGTACAGCCGGGAAAATTAAAAAAAATATTCTTACCAAGTTCTTTATCAGTTGTTCTGTGGCTCTGAAACTCTCTAAGTGCCTTTAATGCACATTCAAACAGTGATCCCAGTTTCTAACTCGCATTGGTTTAACACGGTTACCCGACGAGTATTGTTGAATTTTGTTAGATATATTATACATATGTGACAAGGTGAGAGAGAATATAACGAGTTTGGGAATGTGACTGACGTCTATAGCAGTCAAAATGAAAGTTGTTGTTACAACCAGATGTGAGGAAGCACTACATATGGCTGAAATGTAGCAAGAGCTTGTAACGAAAAAAAATCTCACAATAAAACTCAGGTTACAATGAAGCAGCAAAAGTTGGACGTCGCTGTTTCCAATGTCCTGTCTGTCAATAGATTTGATTTCATTGTAAAATACAGCTACGTAATTTTGGCCACAATAACAGGATACCAAGATATTTAAGAGAAAGTCTGGGACGACACATATGAATGTTGTAACTAAGTAAAGTGCTAAATAAGATACTACAAAACTTTGCCGAAATGCGTACAAATTGATTTTCACTTATATCAAAGTAGTAACAGAATAGAAGTGTCGTAAATAACACCATCTTGATATTGAAACTTTCAGTATTTAACAATGCATTAGACATAGTGAACAAATATAATATATTTTTAAAGAAAAATACTTGTTAGTCGATATAAGGTTTCCGATTAGTCAAACACTTCCAGAGCAATGTGACGTCCTGATAATAAGGTAATTAATTATTTTGAGGGTTACCAATTTATATAGATGGGTGCGTTTTTAATATTAATATGTTTATTATCAAATTAGTTCCTGTAATATTATTCATGTAGATGGATATATTTCAAGTTTGATTTAGTATTTGATGAATTTGTTAATAAACACAAAATAATTAAAGGTTTTGAAAATGATGCGATTTTCATTTTCTAAAATTGGTCTTCTCGCTAAGAAGCTAATATTGATCGGGCAATTTTATAAATCCCTACTAATATTACACTTTATTCATTATGCATTCAATACATATTACGTTATATTTATTAATGAAAAAAAATTCAATCGATTACTACTAGTAATGCTACTACATATTTGTAGTCGTTAATTTATTAATACATTTAATGTATTTTGTACAGTAATAACAACCGAATATTCAATTAGCTTTTATATTGGTTCAATAAATTACAATGAACTCTATCACCTAGTCGGGAAGGTCGCCAATGCACAATCTGAATTACAGCCCCTCGCCTCTCTATTTTTGTGTATGTGTTAATTTTATGGTCTGCTGTAGCAAATTTCGTTTAATATGCACCAATACATAAACTTAGGAGAAAGGTTTAAGTACATATTCTTTACATTGTTGACGATGCAAAAAGAACACAGTATGAATAAAAGCTTGTAATAAGAGACAAGAAAATTGAACAGTCAAAATTTAATTGTTTGTGTGTGAACTACGATAAGCCTGGTAAAGATATAGTAGAAAGAAAGTGAATACAAGGAAAAAGCTATATATATAACACTAATTTGCGCCGCGTGGTTGTAGATTGAATTCTTTCATCTCATATGATCTCACTCATGATTCCAGTCGTGGTCCCGCTTTTGATCACGAACCCGGTCTCGATATAAGTAAATTATGATCCGAGTCCCGCTCTGAATTCTGATATTTTCTTATCGCAATTCCGATCACGCTCTTGATTCTAACTTTAGACCCATCCCAGAATTTATAATTATTCACATCGGATCTAAAGAAATTGGAGTGGAAACATTAAAATTATTTTAGATGTCGCACAAAGTTGATTCGTAAACTCCAACTTCGTCCACATTTATTGAATTTATTTGCAATCAGTCTCGAATACTAACCACATCGTGCATCTTAAAATACTTAAAACTCAGCCCGCGCCGTGCCATGCGCATTTTATTAATTTAATTCTACGGCTCGAGCCGCTACACCGCATCTTAATATACTTGATTTTGTGAGGAGATTTGTAAATGTGCAAGAAACTATTAATTGTCTGACTTGTGGAAGGAACGATTACTTACATCTTTGTTAATGCCCATATTTCATTGCACTGTCTCTATACGAGGTTGACTCTTTCGTAAACCATAGAAAACCGTAGCACATGTTTCGTAGCACATGTTTCGACTATATAGCATTTTTTTTTTATCAAAGCCAGTTAAAAGTTTTAAGTTGTAAAAGTACAAACAGATAGGAAAAGGAATAGGCAGACAAATAATAGTCCCTTATTTCTGGCAATCACATGATCTGATGGAACACTAATTTTCATCACAGTCTTTTTCATATTATAAATGAAGACGTAGACAGATAAACGAATAGAAAGAATGACAGACTATGATTTGAGTAATCGCATGTTCTTACTGAATACCAATTGTTATTAAGATCATTGAAACCTTCTCGAGTTATAAAAGGACATACAAACAGACAGACAGACAAACAAACAGACTGACATAGAGTAACCTATCATTTGCGCAATCATATATTTTTACTGAAGACTAATTTCCATCATGATCCGTAAAACCGTACTTAAGTTATTAAAGAACATTCAGATAGACAGACAGACAGACACGTGATAGAATCTGGGTCAGTTCGACATAAAACGAGCATCTATCACAAAATTTTACAAAACAATGAATGTACAGGCAGGCGATAGAAATTTATATACTAGTAGAGATAAGGCTGATTTGTATTCAAATCTAACTACAATAACTTGCAATAACAAAAACTAAGCGTTTTTCCTATTGCAAAAACGCTTAGTTTTATTTACTATGAAATTGGCGATATGTAGTACTCTTGAAGAGAAAGTTACTTGAAAATAAAAAAGATAGTGCGTGAAGTCCCTCCGCGCAGAAGAAGTGTAACTTCGTAATTTGGAAATGAAAATAGGAAGGGGTAGAAATTGATTTTTAGTGAACTCATATTGTTTCTTTAAGACAAACTTTATTACATTGCTTACAATTCATAATTGATCGCATCTTTTTAATATCATTTTCGAGTGGAGAAATATCCAAATCTATTGGAGTGTCGGACGCTACTCGTTGATAACGCTCGCGCTGGCCTGTAACTGGTATACTACGCGCATGCGTGCGAGTGCCACGCATTCACTCTCGCTCTGTCTCTTTCTATTCCCCCTCCTCAGAAGTATTGAACATTTAACGCAACAATGCTTTCATACTCCCTTCATGGTAGCGTTAAACGTATAACGCAACCATGTTAGAAGTCGCATTAGAAGTTTCACTTCAAAAATTGTAAAACGGTTGACCTTGTAGGTCATCCCTAAAATTTTCCTCAGTGATATTTAGCGATGCGTCTTTCAGCTGTTTTTAATTTTAAATACTGTCTATCAGTTTTTGGCAAAAAGTTATGTAATTTAAAGTGGCACATTTATAGGTAGGTGTATTGTGATGACAATTTGGCTTTCCTGTAGGCAATTACCTGGACTACCTGTTAAATAAAATAGTTATTTTTTAGTAAGAGAGCAAAGCAGATTATTGCATTATAAAAACCTTATTTTAAACAAAGAGTAAGCAAAGGAAAATGTTCGATATACAATGTTTCACGTCTCCAACTAGGAAAATCTCAATAAAATATTTAAGAAAATATAATTTGTACTTGATTGGTTTGCGTCCTAAATTCAATTTATTTTCTAGGCAAAATATATAAAGTTCAATTGCATATTTTTGAGTGTTAAAAGTGATCTTTCCGAGCTGGACAGGTAAAAAATGTTTAATAAAAATTACACATGAATATTAATAAAAACAAAAAAATGACATTAAAAATAGCCCCTAAAATACATTTAATTTTGGATATTTTCAAATAAATAAATATGTATAATTTTCATCAACATTTTAGACTATTCACATGCAATATACAACCCTAAAACTACGAAAAACATTTACTACTAGTAGCTCATAGACATTAAAACTTACTTTTTTCGCAAAAAAATTGAGAAAATGGATTTGGGAACAATTGATACCACATCTATATATCAAATTTTTTCTATTGTTTTGGTATGTGTCCTGTGTTTATAACTTTGTTCAATAGCTTTGATAGTGGGCGTGCTAATTGATCAATTTCAATTTTTATAGCCTCGTTTGGTATACGATCTGGCCCTGGGCATTTTTCTTATTTAAGATTTTTAAAATGCCGTACTACTCTCATTACTTGCACTTCTGCTGGTTCGTTTTTAATGTCACTACACTTTCTATGATACTTATTTTTACTTGAACAAGTACCACCATTGGATTTGTATAGCTCTTTGTAGAAGTCTGTGGCACAATCTATAATGTCTTTTCTTGTATTAGTTTCTGTGGCTCTTTTTTTAAAATTTTGAATCCAGAACTTATGTGTGCTTCATTGTTTATACGCCCTTTTGCGTTCCTATATTTTTTTAGGTTTGTTTCTATTATTTGTTTTCTATAGTATGCGTAGTCTTATTTGATGGCCTTGTTAATTATTTTAAATAGCGTACTTAACTTTTCCGTCTTTTCCTTAGTTTTCGTTTTGTTTCCAAAAGTTCTGAGCATCTTGTTATTAGTTTATATTGTAGATTTTGTTTGTTGTGGATAACTTTTTTTAATTTTTCTGCCGTCGTCGTACTTTTTGTAGTGGTGTGTTCTATTTTATTATATAAGGTCTGAACATTTTGGTCGTCTTCTAAAGTTTCTATTTTTTTATGTTGACATCCTGCATTTTTTATTATTTTAAAAGAGATAAGTAACTCTTACCAGTCTGTGATCCGATCAGAACCTTAAACAGTATAGAATATCTATCTTCCTTATTTTTTTAGGCTGGTTTGACAGAATATAGTCCACTTCATATTTTGTTTTTTCATTTCGTGAAATCCGTGTCCATTTACGATTATCTCATTTTAAAAAGTGTATTCATAACTGATAACTTATGTTCGAAAGCAAATTTTATGAGCTTTTCTCCTCGTTCATTCGTTTTTTAATAACCATATTACTCCACGATTGTATCTTCGTTTGTTTTAGTTAGGCCCACTTTGGCATTAAAATATATAATGACTAATACATTGTCCCCCGCCTTATCGTAGAATTTATCAATTTCTTCCTTAGAGGCTTTTTCAGTAGCGTGCATACACTTGACTTATAGAAATAATTTTTTGTTGAACTCCAATCGAAGTAGCGCGATTCCTTCACACAAGCCTGAAAATTTAAATATATAATTTTTATAGTCTTTTTTATCAAAAACCCTACTCCATGTAGGCCAAGCGTTTCTCTTTTAAAGCAAAATATAAAATACTCTTGTTTTTCAATGTTATAACCCAATTACCTAACTTCGGCTAAGCTTGATGTATTAACTTTTATTTTTTGTAGTATAATACACGAGTTCTATGTATCTCCCTGTGGATGCTAAGGATCTTAAATTAAATGATCCAATGTGCAGTAGTTTTTGAATAAGTTCTCTATTTATATTCAAGGATTTAGGTCATCTTCCCAAACGGGGACCAGCCGATTTGGAAGAGTGTTTTTCTTAGTTGTTTGTTGCAGGTTTGTATTATGACGGTTCTGTTTCGGTTTTGAATGTATGGTGACTGCTATGCTGTGGTATTTTCTCTCATTGAATTTGATCTCGCATACGCCATGTACTTGTACGCATTGGCTGTATTGGTTTTCTTCAGGGCTACGTACAATAGTGTTTCTGTCTGTGGTGTGCTGAGATTAGGCGAAGGAGATGGATTCCTTTTCTTTTTTTCCTGATTTGCGTCTTTTTGGTTCTTGACTATAAGTTTATCTACTTTTATGTAAGCTAGGTTACCATTCTTCCATTATTCTTTAAGCTTTAGTTGTACCGTTTTACGTGTTTCTAATATTTTCTTTATATAGTCATTTTCGCATATATGCCTGCAAGTAATTTATTTATGGATCTCATTGTTTCCATTTTTCTCCAGTACGATACATGTGAAACTAAAATAAGTCGCGGCGAAAGTTTTATATTTTTAATTCGAAAGGCGTTCATATTGTCGTATTCTTGTAGATAAAATCTAAGGTAAACGTAAATTTTTTTAACAAACTCAACTCTTCTTCTTTATCTTTCTTTATTCCGAAGAGAAGTATGTTACTTTTCTTTTTAGCCATTTCCAATCTTTTAAGTTTCTCCTTCAATTCTTTAATTTCGTTTTTTGTTTTGTTTTCGTTGAATGAAGTTTTCTTCATTCAACTTTTTAAATCGTTTGTCAATTTGTTGCACTATATTTTTATTTACTGTTTGTTTCATTTCCTTTTGATTTTTTTGCGTAATATTTGTATTTGAATATCCATTTTTCATTAAATATACTTGTTTTTTTTTTCATTTTTATCGTTTTTAATGGGTAATTTTGAAGTAATTTTAATTATAGTTCTGATAACACGGATAAAATAATAGCTTTTAAAGTTCTCACAGTGATAACTCTGTCTGTCAGATTATTTCTTGCAGTAATATAGCTTGCATGACATATGACTATAATTTGAGTTACGAACGAATCTTACTCTGTGATAATTATGAAGTTATATTTATCGTTAAGTAATAACACTTTAATACTGGTAAATGTAACGGGGTCATTTTCGTATGAAATATCTTGAATTGTGATACTATAAGCTTTTGAAACTGATAAACACTGGATGTATTAAGGTAAAAATGGATATTATTGTAAGAGAAAATGACAATAGATCTAATTACTTTAAGATCGAAATTGGAATAGTTTGTATAGTGCCTCATTATTACAAAATTTCTTTCCTGACAATTTGCTGCAATCTAACTCTTCAATACATAATCCTTCCAAAAACTTCACTCGACTCAGTGTCGCGTAAGCTTGGCCTTAAATTCTTTCGACTTTAAATACACAACTGCATGGTTTAGAGTGCTGCTTTGCATTTTGTAGACAGTTGAAATTCATGACAAAATTAAGGGCAATATCCGTTTTTCAGTAGTTCCATAATTGACGGTTGCTCGAAACAGTATGGCTTTAGGATGGATAAGGTATGTGAATGAAGAATTGCAGCAGCAGTGTTGTAACGTACTCATAAACTTGATTATGACAGCAACATTTTTAGCCATTTTGACAAAAAAAATCCTCGATACTATACAACATTTTGACTTGGGTGGGAGATCCATGCTTGAATCCTGATTATAAGTCAACAGACTTTTTAGTTTTGGTTAGATTTAGGTTAGACGCCTAAATTTTGGTTTGTTGTATATAGATTGTTTAAACTCTATAACCCGCCGTGCACTGTGTTCTACTTATAAAGCTCTTTCATTTAATACATTACCCATATTAATAAAAATAAAATAATGATGTAATCCACTATTTTATGCAGCAATATTAGATTTGGAATTTTTCATGGTGAATTGTATTTTGCTAGTCAAAACATTTCATTTTATACTCATATTGAGGAGGTTGTGAAAATATATGTAACCAGCGGTTTTGTGGTAGTAGCTATCTTAGATTTGGATATATTTATATTGTAATGTATTTTACTAGTTAAAATTTCTCATATAATATCCATTCCGAGAGGGGGTGTGAAAATCGCCACATTATTGCTGTTACCATCTTGGATTTATAACAATACTGAATATGTACCCTTGTCATGTCATCAGAACTAAAGGTGTGTACTAAATAACAGATCAATCTGTAAACAGGGAGGACAAAAAATTTCAGTTACTAAATTTAACCTCACGTCTCACGAGTAAGGTCAAACGTAATATTAAGTCCCATCCGATGTTTCGCGATCTGGGAGAAGCTGTCCGTTTCCTGATTTCAGACGAGTTAGTAACAGAGGAATGTGAAGCAACCCTCTCGTATCTTAAAAACAAACATTATACGCCTTCCCGTCATTTGTACCTTTCTCCAACTCTGTGCTCTATATACTAAATATTATCTGTTAATGTTAAAGACGTTTTAAACGCCTTTAATACGTTTTTATAATGGATCAATCTCGTTACAAACGGAATTAGGCGTCAACACCATAAAAAAAAATAATTGTTCACCTTCTACCAGTGACAAAGGCTCCCGTTTGCTCGAAGCTATCACCATACTAATTAATTTATTGCTTATCGGTGAACCAAAGTCTGTCGTTTGTTGCTTTATGTATAGAATTTCGTTGTACACGTCGTCAAAAATAGACGGGAACATTAGACCGACTGCAGTAGGTAACACCTAATGTGACCGTTTTTATTTTTCGTCAAAACGGGACATTGAAAAATAAATCCGCAACTATATCACAAAAAATAAATTATTTTTTTATGTTAATAAGATCTGTATATATTGCAAAACTCAAACTGTCTGTCCGTTTAGGTTCTTTTCACGAGAGAACCACTTATCCGATTTCGATGTTTTATTTGTGAGTTGAATTTGGGTGGAGAGAGTTACTTACGATGAATATGTTTTTTTCAAATCTGATTCAAATTTGTCTGTTGTAACTAAAGCAATTGCAAATGTATATTGTTACACACAATATTGTGAGCTTTATTATGTTTTTTTTTAAGATGGTAGGCTCCTTTTTTTTATTAAATAAAAGTATTTAAGTATTTGATGATTATATCATAAAGAATATTAACTGATAAATTATTCTTTACTTTCGTGTTTTTATCGGTGTATAATTCAATTAAAAATCACTTTTCCTTGACCTTTACTTGAAAATGGGACAACTCAGCGTCCCGAAGCCTTTCTCGGGGACACCGGGATGGAGAACCGAAAAAAGGACAGTCCTGTTCAAAACGGGACGTATGGTCACTTTAGTAATACCTTCCAAAGACTGGCGGCTAAGTTTTGTTGTCATCACGTATAAAAGAAAATATTGTCTTTCCTGAGCTTATACCAACTCCTGAGAATGCTGGTAAATTTATTATAAAAGTTGACATTAAGAACGCATGCAATAGCATCGAACGCGATATTTTTTTAGGCGAAAAAGCAAAAAATTATCTACTCTGTATATTTATCCTTTTTTTTTTTTCAAGAGTATGCATCGCAAAACGGTCTTTTCTATGAAAATGCCAGCATTTTATCACAATTAGGAGTCTCAGCAAGGTAACCTTTTGAGTTTTCTCCTGTTCAGTTTGGATATACAAAACGTAATAACAAAATTCAACTCTCGCCTGAATCCGTAGTACCTGACCTGGATGATGGCGCAATAGGTGGAAACCCGGAATCCGTTGAAAGAGACATCCTTATCCTGATTACGGGGTTGGCCACACTGGATCTGCATGTAAATATGAACAAAAGTGAGTTCTTTGCATAGCGACTCACGATTCAAGCCCACTCATGTTTGACCCAGTTCCAATCTACTATACCCAACCTTAAAGAACTAAGCCGCGAGGACTTTAATCTTCTCGGTTTTTCGATGTTTCCCGAAGCTATATCATAGGCTCTGGATTCTCAAAAATTACTACTTTCACAGTCCTTTGCGCTATGTCATTTAACTTGTATTCTAATATCACTAAATACTGTGAAATAAGATATTAATGATTTTTTAAATCAATATTGTGATCATCGAATAAGAGCTCCGATGGCTCACTCCCCTTTGTCAGATTTTCTAAAAGGCCGGCAAAGCACTAGTGATTCCTATAGGGTTGCAAATGTCCGTTGACAGTGGTGATTTAGTTTAGTGAGTAAAATAAAGAGTGTAACACGGTTTTAATATCGAGCAATGAATAAAATGTAGAAAATGGGTTATTTCTAATCGAGATAAATTTATTTTTAACTTTTTGCGTTTTTTGATAACATAAAAGCTTGTTTTTATTCTTTTTTACTATCATTTATTTTGTTCCTTTTAATGTTATTTAATAGTAATAAAACTAGCCTAGTAATTATTGTCAATGTTATATGTTGTTAATAATTACTAAACTTTTATATGTTTATTAATCATAAATTCATAAATATAAAGTAAGCTTTTGCCCGTGGATTTGCTTGCATCCGTTTAGTGGGAACCTAAACCAAACTAAATCACCACTGCCGATAGACATTTGCCATCTTAGAGATCTGAAAAAGGGGGAGTAAGTCATCAGAACTCTCATTAAATGGACGAAACACAAAAGCGGAAACTGCTACTTCACGTCCATATTCTTTCAGAGTGTGATTTTTCATCGGTATAGCCGTCTCATTTTTATGCTGCAGCAAAATTAGCCAAAGCATGGCTCTCACGCATGTAAATAATTATGGAATACATTGAAAAAAAAACGGATTGGTTTGAGAACGAAAATATTTAATAGTGATTTTTTCGATAACATTTCATTTTATTTTTGTAAAAAAGCGCAGATACTTTTCGAGCGTGATATTTTTCTACATTGTCATCATGCGCTGTAATTTTATACGAAAAATAAAAAAAACTGGTTGGTGACTGGATTAATTTTTTTTAGAACCGTCCCCATAGCATGGTGACCACAGCCCTTATTCATCTAAAGCATTTCGTAGAATCAGATTCAAACAGCTCTTTCTTCCATCTTTGGCATACTTATATGATTGTAGGGGATCTTTATTTTATGCTCATTTATTAATTTTATATTACATTTCTTGTTTTTCTTATTGTTATTGTCGGCGATCGATATTTCAGTTCATTAATGTCAGCGATCAATGTTCTAGATTATAAGTATTGTTAAATGTACCTATGTTATAAAATTTAATCAATGTAAACTTGTAAATAAAATTAAAAAACTGCTGTCGTTCCGCCCCGCCCCTTTCCTGTTGCACATTTGCCACGCACTAGTCGTGCTCGCCGCTAAATAGTGATAAGCGCGAGCAGGTGGTGCTGGTTTATGGATCGTGGATTGGATCGTGGAATGGATAGTGGAATGGATCGTGGAATGGATCGTGGATTGGATCTTGTTGTGTATTGGATCGTTTTGAATAGTGGTGGCCTGCGCCTCCTAAGTTCACTCCTAGTCAGCCAGATCGGCAGAAGACGTGTGTTAAAAATAAATTTTTCATTTTTTCGCCTTCAAGTCGGCAGAACGGCCGAGTTATCTTCCTGGGAACGTAGCGGCCAGATCGGCCGAAGTATCCTTCCAGCGCATTGTCGATTGGAGAGCCTTTCTATCGCTCATAGTTTCTATCGAAGGCCTGAACAAGAAAAAGGCGATCTCCAACAGTTATGTACCTATTTATAAATGCAATGTTATTTTGATTTACATCTTAGCATACATTTTTGTATTTATTTATTTATATACTTTAATTTACACTATTATGTACAATTATTACATCACTATTGTACATCTTTACTTTACATATAACACACATTATTTATTTTAGTCTATGTGTTTTTGGTCCTCTATCAATTACTTCTTTTAATTTTATTACAACTGTTAAATAAATATATACACTTTCCTTCTAGCTTTCAAATTCATTACAGGTATGTGGTGCGGCGAATTGCGCTGGTTGGAAAATTTTATTCCACAATAATGACACACTCGAAAAGGATACAAAATAGAAAGGACTTACCTGTAGTACTTCGATATCCTTCGAGTGGCCACCACCTTTTTCTCTTACGCGTTTAATTATTACGTAGCGGTGCGGGCGCAGAGTTCACGAAGTCCGTTGCGAAGTGCGGGTGAATGGGTATCAATAGGTGAGAAGATAGGGAGGCGCAATATGGAAAATATATAGGCAATGATAATAACAAGGATGGAATGTGTGTCATCATTGCAACACAAACACCAACCAAATTACGGCGCGACCATCGTCAGTTTGATTAAGGATTTCAGGCATTTCCTTTGTATCTTTATTAAACTTTATTAATTTTGTTCAATTTAGTCACTATATTTTTACAAAATTAAAAAAAAAATTATCCTTTTCGTGCTGTTTTCCAAGATTTCCGGAAAATTCTGACTCTTGACCCTTGCTGTTTATTTCTATTTGCAAGTTTGCACGCTTCCGCATAAACACGACACTCTTTTAGATCATACAGTATATCCTGCTCTTTAGCGGGGTTACACGCGCAGTACGGCGAGTAGTTCAATTTAAATCTAAATAGGTAATGGACGAACCTGCCGTGTCTCGTAAGGGTTTGCGCGATCTGGGACGTCATTTCAAGCTATTTAAGAACCCCGTACGCATGTTCCACCTGAGGAAAGAAGCATTTGGTGACTTCACCCATGCTTTCCTCGGCGTATCGTTCTTGCCATTTTTCCAGGCTCGCCGTTCTATCACCCTTTTAGCATGCGACAGTAGAAACTTGTCATAATCCGCTGCCGTCTTCTTGGTGAGGGTGTCGTGCCTGGCAAGTTCGTTTGCACGCTCGTTACCCGTTATTTCAACATGTGCTCTAACTGATAATAGATGCACAACGCTGCATTCCGCAACAATCTCGGTGATGTCACGCCTAGCTTCGTGAGCCAGAGGGTGAAAGGTTTTCGGGCCGGTCAATACCTCCAAGGAAGACCTGAAGTCACTTAATATGTTGACCAGCCCGTCTTTACCATTATTCACCCTCCGTATCACTCTTTGCAGCGCGATCATCTCCACCTGAAAGACCGTGCAGACGAGTCGAAGCGTCGAGTCCTACGTCTCTATATCGTCCCGCCATTCCGTCAGACCTACACCGACTTTGCCATCGTGCGGCTGCCATCGGTATAAATGTGCGGTCCAACCACGGCGAGACGGTCCATGGTTTGAGACTCCAGGTCCTCGACACTCTCATACCCGATGTCGGCCACGGGCTCAGGGTGAAGCAAATCACCGAAATACACGGGTTTCTCGAGCTCTCGGTCGAGAAAGGTGTGTCCCAGATTTTTACTGCGCTTCATCTCGTAAAGCCAGGCCACTTCTCGTACTATAATATCAAGAGGAAGTTGCCTTGAGATGATCAGCGCAGAATGGAGAGACCGTTCGGTGAGCCCAGCATGCCTTAAGAGCAACATTGTGTTGCACAGCGTTTAGCATCTTCCACACGCCGAGCTTTCTCGTCGCCGGTACCCAAGCGAACAAGCGAACGAGGCGTACAGCACTATGGGCTCTATCATGGATATATATATATATGGTCCTCACGATCCCAGGTCTCAGATCCCATGTCGTCTTAGTCGCTCAAGACGACATGGGTCCCTTTATATATATTTGTAGCTTTGTTACAATCCTTAGCAATGTAGGGACTGTTAGTCAGAACTTTATCTATCGTCAGGCCGAGGAAACGTATTTCGTCGACCAGGTTTATATGCTCATCAATTACGTGTACAACGGGGTTGTCATATTTGAGGTTTCTGGTAAGCACCCTCGAATTTGTTTCCCCCCGCTCACATGTACGACTCCCCAGTCGTACATGTGAGCTAATGCCCGGTTGACATCCATCGCAATCGACGAAGTCGACTGTCCGGAGAGCATGTGAACCACATCGTTCGCAAACACCTGAACGTATACGCCAAGGTCTCCGCGTTCGCGAAGTAAGGAGTTCAGAATGAGGTTCCAAAAGATTGGACCGGTTATGAGGCCCTGTATACATCCCATGGATGTCCCCCTTCTGCACTCTTCTCCAGCGTACCGCACTATTATCTCCGGTCCCGAAGGTATCCCCGCACCATGCCATAGATGCTCATTGAGTATTTAGGACCCAGCGAGCAGCTGTCTCCTAAACGCCGGCCACCACGCATTGTCGAAGGCGCACTCTATATACAATGACAGGCTTAAATGCCATTGGAGACGTTCTACCAGCATTCTTTCTACGGCTTTTCCCAGCACAGGGAGTAGGCCTATGGACCGGTAAGACTTCGGACGGGTATAATCATCCTTGACCGGCTTCGGAATCACCTTAATGCTACTTAAAGCTGCCTTCCAGGCCCGGGGAAAGTATCCCAGCTCAAGGCGTTTATTCGCCATCGCTAGGAACAATTCCAGGTCCCGGAACATCGCCGCCTGGTATATGTTCGACATAAACCCATCAATGCCCGGGGCTTTCCGAGGATGAAACGCTTTGAGCGCATTTTTAATCTCGGTCCCGGTAAAAGGTGTGTTCATCTGGGGTAGTTCCTCCGAAGTTACGGGTAGGCGACCATCTCCGTCGGTTCGTCTTTTGATTTCCGTATGGTACGGATCGTCACTATCGACCTGGTCATTAGGAAAAAAGGTTTCTCCAAGAGGGTTGCGGACTCGTCCGAACCTAATACTTGTCTCGAGTTGGTTTGAAGTAAGACATCCTCCTGGTTTTTTCCCGTTTCCCTGATGACCCTGTAGATGCCGTCTCACAGATTTTCCCCATCCTATGCAAAGCAAAACCGCTTCCAACTTGCTGTCTGCGCCTCTAGCGCTGCCCTTTGGAAGGCCTCCTTGGCCAGGACGTATTCATCGACCACGTACTCCCGCCTGCTAGGAGCCGCATTTCGAATGCGTCGCTTCTTAGTTTCAGCCCTTCTAACTCGGGATTTCACCAGGGGAGTTTCAGTCCACGCTTCGAGCTCCTACGCGGAATGGCAGCGTTGCAAATTTTTCGGATGCATTCGGTGTAAGTCTCGACAACCTCGTCGAGTTGATCGCACGAGCCCACAGATTTCACCATCTCAACGGTCGGAGTCCGTTCGTTGAGAGCAATGTCCATTGCTGTTCTGAACTCCGACCATCGAGCCTTTGCCGTATTGTAGATTCGTGTAGCAGAAAGAGGCCGAGGGCCAGATCGTGATGCCTGCCCTATTCCAAACATAACAGAATTCTTTGATCAATCGGGCTGTAGTACTTATTTTTCCACCCTAGATCTCACTTCCAGTTTCCTTCAAATAGAAGCCAAAAACTCAAAGAAAACAGCATTTTCCGTTTCTACAGCACATTTTGTGACAACAACGTTCGGTTTAAAAACGCTCCCGCCTCTTTTCAAGGGCTTATGAGTACCATATTAATGGGCATAAAAGACACAGTGTTTTTGTTATTTAGATATTATTCGCTACTCATCTCATTTCATCTCACACAATCAAACATTAAGTATATATTTTTTTTATAAACTAAAAGACTATAATTTGAAACTGTAGCCAGAAAAATGCGAATTTCCGAACCATGAATGCTAAGATAGGACCTACATAAACAGGACATATTATTTTAGACAAGGATGTTAGCTCAAGTAAAGATAAGATAAGATCTGTAACAGACTTCTCAATACCTAAAATCCTAAACAAATGAAAGGTTTTCTAGGTCTTGCAGGGTATTTTCGGCGTTTCGTACATAATGTCTATCATATCACTAAACTCTTACCATACTATAGGAAGAAAAAAATGCAGAATTGAAATGAGAAAATGCACAAGAAATATAAAACACTCAAAAAAGCATCGGTGACAACTGTATCTCTACAATATCCAGACTTTATCAAAGATATTATTTCAACCACTGACTCTTTCAATTGTCATTTCTGCACTTTCATCGAAAAGAATAAACGGTTAAGATTGCCCTTGTGATTTAGCATCTTAAAAATTAAATAGAATATCTATAGTGCAACAGAAAAAAATGCCTAGTTACAATTTTTGAAACGAAGGTTTTTCTTTGCTATCTGTACGAACGTCGTTTTTAAAGGTCACTCGCCGTTATCGGCACAATATTGGTGCCAAAAGTGCGATAGGGATAATAAATGAAAATTTACTTTAATATTACACGATGATTTGACGAAATATTTCAAACACAAACGAATAACTTGTTCACTTCATTGCTCATCTACGTACGCCTAGAATGTTAGTAACCAATCAAGGTACAAATTTTTATGCATCACTGTTTCGAGAATTATCAATTTTTTCGGTATAAAATATATTCTTCCTCCAACTTGCGGTGCTATAGAGCGCAGTTACCCCACACTTAAGGAATATCTAAGGTCTTTCGTTGACAAAAGTCAACAAATATGGTGTTTGTACTTAGATACAGTCATGTTGTCTAATAATTCTAAAGTCCATTCCACGACCGGGTATTCGCCCTTCAAATTTTTACTTGTGTATAAACCACATACTCACCTCGACCGATAGATTAGAACTAAGTACATATAATGATTATACACGAGCTTTAAACACGAGCGATAAACTCTACTATAGTTGACAAAAGACACTACGAAATCTACAATTCTTCAAAGAAAAATCTAAAATTTACTATGATAAGTGAACGAAAAAATTTTGTTACGAAATCGGTGACGAGATATTCTTAATATGCCATCATAAACAGAAAAAGGTCTTTGCCCAGGTTTGTAATAGTTCATATAAAATTGGCAAAATCTTTGGAAATAACTCAGTAACCTTTTTGATAAATAGACGACATAGATGATATAGATCAAATAGAACCGGCACAAATCTAAGTTTTCAGATTAACAAATTCGATCTTGTCATAAACTCGAGCAGAAACCGGGTTGAGGAATGTTAAAACCGGTATTATCAATGCGATAACAACCTTTAACGGTTTAATATGGTCTCTGAGACACGGAGCAAGTGCTTTAATTTGATTAAACTTGAGAAATTATTGGTTGGTTCGCCTTTGGTCAAAATTATTACTAATGATTATCATCTGATGCGAGTATATTCAAATCGCCAAGGTCAGTTTATATACCTTTTGACCACTAAACAAACCATATATAGTATTTTGCAGTAGAAAAGAAAACATATGGAATTGTACAATTGTGTGTCTGTCATTACTCATTTATACGCATCTATTTGATAGAAAAGTCAAAAAAGTTAGGTCAGAAACGACAGTATGGTTATTTAGGTTACACTTTGATTCTTAAAATCAAATATTTTTACTATAAAAGCTAATAGACTAGCAAAATAGTAATTTTATTCTAACCTTCTAGATATTTTTATTAATGAATCGTAGTACGAAACATCAGGTGTTTCATTCTGCGTCCAAATCGTGTTTTCTACATTTTTGATATTTTACCCACTTCTCCCCTTTATAGTTCTCTGTCGCATCATCTCAACATTTTGAGTGTTACATTTTGAATAAAGAATTCTTAACATGTTAAGTTCTTAAGGAGAAATAATATGATCGTAAGATGTTTACAATGTTTCCTGCTCTAATCATGAAACTGCGCTACTACGCTGAGGTACGACTTTAAATATTTTTTATTGAAGAATTATAGCACGGAACATTAAATGTTTGATTCCATCCGAATGATGTTTTCTGTCTATTCCGCATTTTCTCCATTTTTAACCGTCACAGTTTTCTAACGCTTGATCCCAACATTTCGAGTATTACTTTTTGAACAAA
Organism: Eumeta japonica; assembly: GCA_005406025.1. Classification (NCBI taxonomy): domain Eukaryota; kingdom Metazoa; phylum Arthropoda; class Insecta; order Lepidoptera; family Psychidae; genus Eumeta; species Eumeta japonica. The sequence continues at coordinate 34,197 of BGZK01001985.1, read as the reverse complement.
GTATAGTTAATACTTTATGTTTTTAAGGAGAATTAAGGAGACGTTTACAATATTTCCAGCTTTAGTATTGAAACTGCGCAAGCACGATGGGGTAGGTAGTGACCATACTGAGCAAGCTGACCGGCAGGCTCGTGTTCACGGGGATGAGGCGGTAGATGCGCAGCGCGAACGTCCAGAGCTGGATGAACTCAGAAACCTTATGATATCAGTTATTTCCAAAATATTTGGAAATCATTTTCAATTTTTAGTATTAAACGTGAAAAATTTTATATTACAAGGGTAAGATAATAAATTGTTATAAAATGCTTAATAATGCAAAGAGCTTGAACACAAAATATATAAGGGAGCATTGTAGTTCTTACCTTTAGATAAGTATAACCGAGTAGTTAAGGTCGACTTAATTTGGTTTACTCGAGACTCTATTATGGCTGCGATGATTCCTGACAAACTGGATAGGAAAGTAACATGGATGCTTTCAAGGCATTATATAAATCTTAAGCCGGGCAGGTCCTTTGAAATCGAATGTGCTATTGAATATTTGTCAAATTTGTTGAAGCAAAACGAGTCTTAGTAACTACAAGTTTTTTATATTATGTACTTTACGCCTGGATGTATTATATTTAACTTTTCTATAAACTAATTCAGATAATGATCCCAGTGTTAAATTCGCATTTCTACAACTCAGTTATACGACGAGTATTTCTCTACTTTTTTAGATAAAATGTACATCCGTGATACGGTGAGGGACAATATAACGAGTCTGGAAATGTGACTGATCTCTACAGCAGTTAAGACAAAACTTGTAAAAATAACCATACCTGGTGCAGCACCAGAACTAGCTGACATAAAGCAAGTTCTTGCAACGATAATAAATCTTACAATGAAAACCCATGTTACACGAAAACAACAAAGGTTAAATGTCACTATTTTAAATTTCCTGTCTGTCTCTGTAATGGAATCTATAGATTTGATTTCGTTGTAAAATAAAATGAAGGAATCTTCACCACCGTAACAGGATACCAAGACATTTAAGAGAAAGTCTATATCGAGAAAGATAATAAATGTGAATGTTATAAAATGCGTGCGAATTCATGTTTCTAAACGTGTATAACACCACGGTACTAATAAAAGACCCAAATAAAATACAATTAAATCTAGCAGAGATGCGTAAAAAACTATTTTCACTTAAATCAAAGTAGTATCAGAAGAAAAGTCTCGTAAATAACACCGTCTTGACATTGAAACTTTCTGTGTTTCACAATACATCAGCCATAGTAACCATATATATTTTTTAACTAAAAATACTTTTTTTTTTGTTGAACGCCGATGCCTATTAGTCAAATGCTTCTATGGCAATGTAATGACCTGATAATAAGGTAATTGATTATTTTGGGGGTTACCAATTCATATGAAAGGGTGTGTCATTAATATAATATTAAACCATATTTGTTTTTAAGATTAAATTAAATTTGAATATTCAGGCATAGTATCATAAATTACACTAATCAGAGTTGTATATTCGGTGTCAATAATTTTTCCATGAGTAAAATCTCGATCTGAGTAAAAACTATTTGTTTTCATGCCTCACATTTACTGTAACCTACATTTAATAAACTCATTATTTTTCTGTCATGAATTGAGGTTTGATATCATCCTAGTTGTGTAGCTTTTCACCAGAATAAAAATTGATTTCGCAATATTATTTTGACAATGGTATGGATGCATTTAGAAAACACTGTTTTCATGTGCATTCGCTATTTTGTCAACTTCAGCTGTTTCTTTTGTTGCACCATTTTTAGTAATTTCGATTTTTAGTATTTTATTCGTCAAAACTTCGACGTATTATTTAGGCTATAAGCAATCAATTTCACCGTTTTGTTTGCAATAGACCAAATATTGGAGCATTTTTTTTATAACTTGCACAGTACATTGAATTATCCATTAAAACAATTAATGAACACTCGAACCATTTATCAAAAGCATGCGTTTATCTTTTCTTGACAAACGCTGTTTTTTTTCGATAAAAAAGCTAATTTAGTTAATGGAATGAAGCCATTTAACATATGACATATAATTTATTATACTCTAAAAATATATAAAGCTTCAACATCGGGATCATAAACCTTCCTTAGCGATGCATACACCTGATTGTACATTATATGTTCGAATATTTTGGTAAAGTTGCAAAGTTTGGATATGGGTCGATATTTTTAATGCTAGTGTTACTATCTTTTTACGGATAGGAGTAATAAAAATTGATTTCCATACATCAGGTACGATACCTTCACGTAGTAATTCATTCGCACTGTAAGGTGATCGGTAGGGAAAAAAGTCAGCACATTTAACAATGAAGTAAGGATTAATAAAAACTGGCACAGTCAACTTTCTCAAGCAGATTTTTTTTAGGAAATTAACTACCTCATTGTAAGAGATCCCAATGTTATTTATAAAGGCCATATTTGAAACATAAGAGGCATTATTTGAGTAGTGTCATGTTGTACTGGGTGGAAGAAAGACAGAGTGGTAGTAATTGAAAAAAATATTTGCGATAGCTTCACCACCGTTTGCTCCTGTACCGTCATAAGTCATGGAGGACGCAAATGTGAAAGTATTATTATTGATTTAATATATGACTACAATGATTTAGAATCGATTATAATACGATCTTGTATGTTTTGAATCTAACAGTGAAAGCGATCATTTTCCTATACCTTAATGCGCCGACGAAGTATACTGAACGGTTGGTAATCATTTAAGCTCTCGTATTTTTTATATTTTAGGTGTAACTTGGTTTTTTTTATCATTTGTTTTAGCACTGAAGTATACCCGGTGTATATGCTTTTATTGAAGAATTTGACGTTAATTATGATTTCAGTTAGTTTATACAACAATAAGCTATAGGTACATGGCGGCTCTCTAATGTATGAAAATAGATAAGAATATGTCAAATACAAATTACACCATATTTTGGCTGAAATACATAGTCCAACCTTATCTATTGAGCGGACTATTTAAGTAGTCAATACGTATATATAACTAGATCGGTTTATTGTATTAAGCATATACGGACTACCAAGCCTATTACATGATGACTTTGAAAAAAATAACGGATGATGTTTTGTACAAAATAAGTAATAACAATAAATTTATTGCTGTTTTCAGGGATTTTAATCTAAATTTATTAGTGTTAGAATTCAGAGAATGTACATTTGAAACCAACTAGGTTCAAAGCTAGTTCATCCTCCAGTCTTGATGATGTATTCACAACTACTAAACCCGAGTTTAAGTCGGTTATAAATTAATTATCTTCTCATCATTGTGGACAACTGGTTGGGTTTAAAATTTATGATAAAGCAGTAAAATACGTAAAATACGTGCCTGTGGACAATGGTCGTCTTGAGTCGTGAGAAATAATGTAATAAAAAAACTGTCTACTTTGTTATATCGTAAGGACCTTAATGAATTATATGGTTCACTGTTGACTTTAACTAGATCTTAATGGAACAATGTTCTTAGATGAAAACATATTAATGTTAGTAATTAACAAAAAATAACCTTATATTTAGTGAAAGGGCGACAGTGGGAATTTATACTACCAAGAGTAGATAGTACGTACTTAGAAAATGTAGTGTTTTAATTCTGAAATTTTTGTCAATTACCTAAGAATTTATACTGAAACAGGTATCTAAACGTGTACGTACAGCCGCAAAATAAATGTTTATCAACAATAAAATAAAAAAGAGCACAAATATGGTAAAAACTACTTGCAATATAATCAATACAATGGATTTGTATTGGATTGGAATCAATACACACAAGCAAAACTGGAAAATACACACCCCGTCATACAGAATTTCAGTTAAAGATTCAAGATAAAATTTTAAATAAAGACATAAAAGTTACCTTTGCTTTTCAAAAAATATTTGCTATTATTCTAGTTTCAACTACACTATGTCTGAAGACATCGCCCGTTCTCGCTAAATACTTGTTGAAGCATTACGTCGTTGCACGTAGCATTTTTATGAAAGGGCTTATATCAACTATAAGGACGTTCTTAAAACATTCAAATGTATAAGTATGAAAAAAACTGCCAATCGTGATTGCCTTTCTGTAAAAATAATAGATTCAATTATAGACTGCACTGATATTTAGTAGAGATTTTGAATGTTTGCGTTGGTTGTGGCATACTCTGATATATCTAACCCAACGTACTTTAGAACAATATGAATACTACCCACACTCAGTAAAATTTCTGAAAAGCTTATCTTAAACCAACTATTACAGTATTTTTTTAACAATAATTAGATAAATATTAATTAATTTCGATAGACAAAGATTCGCTCAATAATTGAAGCCGGTGTATGTCTTATTTAGCAAATTTTTAGTGCTTGAGAGAATTTATTTTATTAATTTATTAATCAGGAAACTACATCATTATTGTGTTTCAAGTCGATCCCTTGGACTTCTCGAGTCTTAATTAAGTGGTACAATTCAAAGCGTCGATGTTGATGGCGACAGGTCGTCAGGATCTGCAGTCAATACAGGGTTCAGTTCTTGAACTATTTTAATTCCTAGTTTATAGTAATGATTTACCACATCTTGTCAAGGATGGGCATGGGATTTTATTGTTTGCCGATGATACTTTCTCACTTTTTAAGAAACACCTCGAGCGCGCACCAAAAAAACAAGTACCTCCCTTCGAAAGCGCAACTCCCCTGGATGTTTAATTGCAAAGCGCATGACAAATTTTGTACAATAAACTGCAATGTTGATATTACTGTATTTTTTTTCGATTGACAATTAGATTTTGATTACATGTTAAATACTCACATTATCACATACTTTGTATTGTATCGAGAATATAATTGGAAATTTGCACACCCTGCGCTGTAATTACATCACTCTTTTTTACTGAGAATTAAATATAATAATATTCTCTATTTTATCACGAAAATCACATAACATTTTATAACACAATTCAAGATTTGAAAAGAATTATATTCATAAAACTATACACTTATTTTTACTAAAAACTAATACAAAGCTGAGGTGTTAAAACGCCTGATCTTAGATTGCCTTGCATTTGCTGTCAAACATTTGTGCCTAACTGCAAAAAACTGCAAGTACAGTGAACAAATTCAGACTAGCTAAACACATGTTTTTTTTTGTATTGTTAGTTTGGAAGGAATTATAATGCAATTATTGTATAATATGATGTTTCTTATTTTATTTTTGTCATAGTGATTTATTGCAATATTTTACAATATATATATGTATATTATACATATATATATTGTAAAATATTGCAATCATATACATGATTATCATCGTGTAATAAAGTAATTGTATCACAATATATCGCATATAAGTAAAGATTTACGAAAAAATATATATTTTTTATTATATATATTTATAGTATATACATATAATTACTATAGGGAAAACAGTATAGTTATTGCCTAGTTGAGCGACCACTCGATAAAAAAAAATCAATTAAAAATAAATTTATATTTAAAAATAAATAAAACTCACGGCATTTGTTTCTTTATTAATATTTTTACTACACAAGGTGCCTTACATATACTTTTATTCAACATTTTAAGAATAATGTGAACGTAAAAATATTAAACTTAAAATCACAGTAATTGGCCATAACATTGCAGTTATTGGCCATGAGATTACATGGTTATTGGCCACACTGAAAATAAAATATAAATTGAAACTATAACAAAAAAAAAATTAGTATTATATTTATATCATTAATAACTAAAACATGTCTTCATCATCATTTTTATCTTTAAAAGATTCACAATCATCATCAGAGTCATCATTCAACGAAAAACAGTTGTGGCATATAAAATCAGAAAGCTCATCGTCATCTGGCATATGTTCTAGGTGTTTTTGAGGAACGCAATGACGATGGTAATACTTTTTACATGAACTACGTACTCGTGACTTAGTTTCATCAGCCAGACGTCGGCACACGTCACAAGTAACGATCACAATATTAGATAAAATCCTTAATTTACTGTCGGTTTTAATTTCAGTCTTAATGTTTTTTTCTTTAGCATTTTCTGTTTCAGCCTTTATGTCAATATTTTCTTTATTTTATTAATATTTTTTGACTTCTCTTCTACGCCCTACTTCTTTTTGTTTTCAGAGCATGTTCTTTCTTCTCTCTCTCTTTTTCTTTTTCTTTCCATTTTTTGATTCTCTTTCTCTTGCTTTTCCTTCTCTTTTTTTTTTTTAATAGCTAATCTAAAATTCTCAGAAGTAATCACAAATGGAATCCTTTCTGTATTTCGAACAGACTTCCTTTTATTTTCGGGGGTACTATATAAGTAATCACTAATTGACTTATTAAGGTGAGAACTTTCTGTCATTGTGGTTACAGAAGTAGAAGTGGAAGGTTGGCACAAATCTATAGGAATTTTAGTAGGAGTCATAGTAATTTTAACTGTTGTCACACTATTTTCACTCATGAGATTTACATTTGTTGTGTTATTAGCAGATTGTATTTCAATATTAGTTGACTCTTTCTGTGGAAGATCACTATGAAAAAAACTCCAAAGTTTGAATAATGTAGGAGAGGAATTATTCTTATAACACCTTCAGATTTCAATCTTTTCATCTTGTCTATCATTGTAAGCCCTACAATATTTTTAAACTCTTTTCAAGACATGATCTTATTTTCATCATAGTATGCTGTTTGTCTATCTGTCCCTTCAACACTTCTCGGTGCACCTAAACATTTGAGTAATCTATTGCATTCTCATCAAAGGGACACAAACCACATGCCTGAAAACTCTTTTTATTGTTTGAGATTTTAAGTCGTCAACAATTGCTTTTATAATAATAGCAATGTTGAGCTTCGTTACCACCTCTCCAACGTTTTCTAATTGAAATTTACGTACTGCTTTTCGGTACATTTTTTTTATCGGTCCAAATACGGACACATCGGCTGGCTGAGTGATTCGAGTGGTGTTGGGGTAAAGAGCTACTAATTCAACTCCTAGCTCTTTACAAGTCAAACTAAGCTGTAAAGTGATATGACTTTTATGGCCATCAATAAACAGGATAACCGGTTTTGATGTTATTTTCAGCAAGATATGGAGCAAATATTTCAGTAATGAACTGGTTAAAGAATCTGCCGTCATCCACCCCGTATCACTTCGTCCGATACCCCATTTAGGTGGCACTGATATCGCAATTTTTCAGGCAGTCGTTTGTATGGAAATACTATTAAAGGAGGACAAGTCCTGAAGCAGAAAATGTAAATAACACTGTAACATTTTCTTTGGAGTTTCTTGTTCCACAGCATAAATATTTTTGTCTCCTTTAGCAGCAAGCACGCGACCAGTAGAGAGAGACAGAGCTGGAATCCTGTCTCGTCAGCATTGAAGACACGTTTTGGATCCTGAATTACGTCTAACAGGTTTTCGCTAGTCAAATAGTTTTTATTTCAAGAAACCATTTCTTATTTTCAGACACGCAGGCACTGGCTTTAGTAACCCCTCACTGGTTCTTGTACTAAATGGGGTAACGTTTTTAAAAGCTTTGAGCCATCCCCTGACCAGGCCTAAGAAAAGGAGTAACGTGGATTTTCACTCAAAACTTTTGAACTGTGTCCAAAACGTCATCGGACTTCCTAGAAATCCTTTACGAGCCATATTAATCAATCACTCTGCGATGCTAGTTTCTTCCTCATTTGTTAGATACGGTGTTGGCCCAAATCGAGATTTTGAATTAGGTTTATAGTTTAAACTGTAAAGTTGTTCTGGGTACATTTATATTTTGGCGACTACTCAAAGACATTGCTTTGTATTTATTTTTCTAAAAGCCTCAAGGGCCCTTTGTGTATTCGGATATTTTGCATTTTCTTTTTGTGTACCTGATATATAAATAAGTACGAATATTTTTTAGCTAATTTATCTAAAATAAATAAATAAAAGTTATAGTAATTGGCCTACTTTTCTTTAGGCTATTTATGAATGTTACAGTTATAGGCCTAGGCTATTAACTGTGCATAGTGATTTAAAATTTGCATAAATTGAGGAAACTACACAATGTAACAGAAGACGTTACCTAGCTTTAATAAAACGCTATTTTAACTTTTTATTAATAAATACAGTTATTGGCATAGGAGGCCAATTACTATAAGTTATTCTAATAATTGTGACAGTTATTGGCCACTACAAAATTTTGAGGTTGTGTAGAAAATAAGTTATATTACACGTTGAGTATGGTTATAACGCATAAAAAGTCTATATTTTATAAAGTTTAAATAACGGACTAACTGCGTACATATTTAAAAATATCTCACAAAAAAATAAATGCAGTCTTAACATTTTTTTAACTCACTCACCTAAGTTTATTCCTCCGACAGAACATCACACATCGGAAAAGAACCAAATAACCTAGCGGAATTTAGTTGAAACTTTTTGACAGAGAATACAAGTGTTGCCATCAATAAGCTTTTAAATGTACGATTTGTATAGGATGTTGCTAGTTTTTTGGCAACAAAGTTAATATGGCTAATAACCGTAAAGGGACCAATAACTATACTGTTTCCCCTATATAATAAAATGATAACATCAAAATACATCGTATATAAATTTTTAAGTCTATATTTTTTTGGGTTTTTCTAACTTATTCCTAGCCTTAGGTTTCTAAACCAATAAACTGTATTTATTTAATAATAAAATTTATTCCTAGGATTATATTTATATTTCCACTTTACATACAAATTACATTATTTATAATAAAATTTATAAAGGCATTGTAAATTTGTAGTTATTGCTGATATCTCAATAATTTTATATATTTTTTTTATTGCAAAAACATTACAGTCAATAAAAGTTCAATTACGTATTCAAATTCAAATATTGACAAAAAAAAATATTTAAACATTACCGCTCTTTCGTAGGCAGTTTTGAATAAAAACGAAAGAGTAAGAAATTTGAGTATAGCTGTTTTTGCATCCAATTATTTACATTACTTTTCAATACAAAGTTGTTACGAGAAATGAAACATTTTTCGGAATAAAAAACGATTACAATGAAAACAAAAACATGCGTAAAAAATGTGAAAAAAATCACGAACATGTAGAAGCCAGAGGAAATGTGTAAGAATTAGAAATATTGCAAATTGAACAGTCCCAAGCCTCAAAAAGAACTACAAAAATCTGAAAGAGTTCACTAAACCCAACATGACTGATAAAAGCTAAAAATATATAAGAGTTTTACCAAGTGTGAGCCTAATCACTTTGATATATGTAGAGTTGTACAAATAACTGTATGTACATACTTAGATTTTTCAAACAGTAGTTAGCAATTTCAAAGTGAAAACATGAGAAAAACATATCCACGAAACAGGTTGGCAAAAACTTCAGGTACCTAAAAGCAATAATTATTCATATGGCCATGTCCAAACAGCACATATTAGCCTAAAAATATCGCTACGTTAATATATATCGCCTCTGGTACTGAAGTATATTCTATATGATAAGAAAATAAGAAACATAGTTTTTGATCTTCTTTGACAACCTGATATTAAAATTGTCTGTGTCATAAATTTCATTCATGCGAATATGTTTTAGTACTTATTCCAAAAACAAATTCTGAGACATTGTGTTGTGTGCATGTTGTCACACTTTTAGATGAATATTGTTAGAAAGGGACATACAGAAAATTTATGTTATATAAATAGACATACATAGAGATAAATAAAGGATATAGGTGTGTGCAAAAGAAGTATATTTTGCGCAAATGTAAGCTTAGAACTTATATTCATAACCCAGTTCTTGCAAAATATAGTATTCATATGAATAATCAATTTTGAGTATTAATTTTCTATAATTATTATTTTTTGTTCAATTTATTATATATATAAACATTATTTGTAAACTTTTAACATTGTGTTGTGAAAAATTGTGAAAATTTGAAGTGTTTTTAAATATTAGAGGTTAACCATGTAAGTATAATATATAGATACATTTCTAACGAACTTATTATTTTCTAACAAATAATTGAATAATAAGTACACACACTCTTTTTAAATGTATTTGACTCATTCACATAATGAATAATGATTATATATTTGTACTGTATTGTTATATTGTTACGTTAATAAAACATTTTCAATTAAACAAAATCGTTTTGATTGATTTTAATATTTATTGTCGATTACTACTGCATTTGAGTTATTTTAAATATTATTCATACGCCAAAGAAGTATAACTTCTAACGCGTGTACATAAGTACACACACTCTTTTTTGATGATATTTCATTTCGTTTTTGTAAAGAATTGATAAAATGCAGATATTTTTCGAGCGTAATATTTTTCGACACTGTCACCGTGCGCTGTAATTTGATACTAAAAATAAAAAAAAACTGGTCGATGACTGGATTGATATTATGGCATAGGTGAGGTTTTGTTTAAGACAAGTCATTCTTGTGATGTACAGTCTTCTACTTCAAAAGCATATGTGGGTAGCATAGTGGGTTAGTAGCTTGTAATGTGTCATAAGTTAAATGGATTTATCACATTCACTTATTTGACTTTTTTATTGAAAATGACAGACATTTGCCTTAATGGATAATTCAACTTACGTTACAAGCATTAAAAGAACTCTTATTATTGGCTTAAGCAAATAAAAAGGTCAAAGTAATTGGTTATAGTTTAGAGAATATTTTGATATTGTGACGAATAGAATAAAAAAAAATAGTGCGTGGAGTTCTTCCGCGCAGAAGAAGTGAAACTTCGTAATATGGAAATAAAAATAGGAAAGGTAGAAATTAATTTTTACTGAACTCATATTCTTTCTTTATGTAGCGGTTGCACCATATACACAGACGATGCGTCAGCGATCGCACGACGGGCTCAGGCTGCACACGGCACTTTCCCAGAACGCGGCCCGGGAACAAATTCATTGCCTTATATGGTAAGACGCGCCGGCCGATGTTCTGAAGGAAGTTATGACGGATCGGCAGCCTATAGTAAAGCCCTCGCTCCCACCTATATGCGACTCAGCGCCGGTGGCGATCCTGCCCGCCAGAGTCAGTCGAGTCGCGTCTAGTCCCGGTACCTCTCGCAGGCAGACTCTCGTATAAGGTCGTCAGCCAGCTAATGCTCACCAGTAGTACTTAGTATTTAATTAAGTGATATAAATGTGAAACTAATTAAACTGAAATTAGAGTCGGTTATGATATTTTATTTTAAAGTAAATGAACACGCCAACCGTTCTCACACTTTATGACAAACTTTATTAACATTGCTTACAATTTACAGTTGATTACATCTTTTAATTATCAATTTTCGAGTGGAGAAATATCCAAATCTATAACATTTACAATGGGATTATGATAACTAAAGTAAGATACAAAGTTTCTGAGTTCTATTTTTTCAATATTTCTTGCAGAAACTGCATCAATGGTAGTTCCCCCTTTGGTTGTTGGATCATTCCTACCATTTATCATTTCCAAATCAAATTTGTCTTTAAGGAAGGTTAATAATGTTTCAGTTTCAGGTAACGAGAAATTCACAATAAAATCTCCTGCATTCGAGTGCCACGCATTCACTCTCGCTCTGTCTCTTTCTATTCCCCCTCCCCAGCAGCGTTGAACGTTTAACGCAACTGTGCTTTCGTACCCTCTCTATGGAAGCATTAAACGTTTAATACAACCTTATTGGAAGTCGCATTAGAAGTTTCACTTCAATAAAAACTGAAATTGATAGATACGGTGCAACAAAAGAAACAGCTGAAGTTCTCAAAATGGCAAATGAACATGGAAAAGTGTTTTCTGAATTGTCCCATTTTCTATACTTTCCATATCATTCTGATTTAGGTTTTTTTCCATTTCTTAGAATTAAATAAGAAAATAGTGTATTTATAATAACCAACACGGGAACCACCGCTCGAAACGCTCGGAAAACGCGTGCTCCGCACTAGAAAAATCAAACAAATTGATTTAAGTGTTGGATTGCAGTGTTTAAAGTGTTACTGGATGCTGCACAACGAGTCCCGTAAGAAAATGTTTGAATTTTTAAAATCGGCTTGCTAGAAAAAATTTTATAGCAAAAAAAGTGATCGTGTGAAAGTGAAAAGTGTCGCTATCTCCTAAAAGCAATAGATGACTCCCCTATTTTAAGACGTCGTCTGGAGTGCCTCATGAAGGGGCGCCTGCCTGCTTCGGAATTTTTCTCGTAGCCCGTTCCCGAGAAAACGGGAACGGGCTTTTTAATTTAAAAAAAAAGTCATTGTGGGATTTTGAGGGTAGGCTCTATCGGTAGCTTGGTAGGTAAGCCGGATCTCCTAAGAGAAAATAAATTTTGTTATTTTCGCGATATCTCCAGCCGTTTTTGAGATATCGCGAATTTTAGTTTTTAACAAAATTACCTTCCCTCAAAAATTTTTTGGAAAACCTCAGTTTCATGAAGAGTACGCTATTCTCGATCGCTGGCCATTGATCCTGGATTTTTCTGGGGTTTACTTCCGGAGTAATCGGTCCTCGCTTGTGGGGTTCCGCGCAGGACTCCGGCACTGATAATTAATTGCTAAATATATACATCTGAAAGACATAATTTTATTTTCTTTTATTGTATTTCATTTGTTGGCTGGATTAATTTGATTGTAAATTATTTTAGTTTAATTTTATTTAATTTACGTCTTTATTATGAAATATAAATTCGAATTTTGAATTGGAGTTCATTTGATTTCATTTGATTTAATTTGATTTTATTTGTTTTAATTTAATTTTATTCTGTCTTATTTTATTTGTTTTCGATTTAAATTGATTTATTTTATTCTGTGTCTAATTTTGCTCCAACTTTGATTTTTAATTTTGATTCTTAGTTTTTATTAATTCAATTTTAAGTTTTAAATTCTGTTCTACAATTATTCTACATTTTAATTTTAATTTAAATTTTTATTTTACCTGTTATTTTGCTTTAAATTGCACATTGGACACAATCTTAAAAAAAAATTGTTATAGGCTTGTAGCTCTAAGAATAGTGTGGGCGTTTTACGTGTTCATTTTATATTTTACATTTTATTCTTGCGTGTTCATTTTATATTTTACAATTTATTTTAAGCAATTTCATATAATTTTATTTTAAATTTTACACTTTTTATACATTTGACATTTATTTTTAATTTTATACACTTTACCTTCTTGATTTTAATTTATATTTTATGATATACATTTTATTCGTTCACGGCACCCCCATTGATAAAGTTATAGGATTAGTTTGTTAGGAATTCTCGCGTCCGGAAAATGTCATCAAGGCATTTTGTGACTTAAAAGGGACGTCATCGTCCAAGTCCGATAAAGATAATGGATTCCCAACACTCACAAAAGGGGCACAAAAATTGATGGTGGTGTCTAAAAAATTTGCAAAACAGCAAAAAGCAGAAACGACGCCACCATTAGAGAAAGCGCCTCAACAAACTTTAAACAGGGCGGAGACTTCGGCAGCAACCACCGCATCGGCCAAAACGAAGGCCACAAACGAGCGTACATCGGTTCCCCTAAAAATAAGTCCACCAAAGCTGTTGGTGGAAGTGGAGCCGATGGACGAAATTGCGGCGTAGGGCAGAAAGACCGATGTGGGAGTGTTCACAGCGATTCAAGCTGTTGGGGACTTTGTTAGACAGGCGAGCCTGAAGGAAGAGATAAGCCGCCCGTCACTGTCCGGATCGGGGCGACCGAGGTTAGGTGATCTGTTGGAGGGAATTCCGCGGAGCGAGTCCCGGGGTCCACGCCTGTGGGTACCCACCTGATAAATAGGGTGGCATCCAGGATAGGCAACCTCGCTATGGGGGCGAAGAGCGAACTCGAAACTCTTAAAAACATAAGTAAGGACGTTAAAGAGTCCGTAATTTTAAAATTACAAGATATTAGCGAGCTTGCTCTTCACCTCGATGAGTCCCGCTCCAGATATGTGGTGGAGTTGGAGCGGGAAAAAGCGAGGAGGGCTACGGAACTCGAGGCCGCAGAAAAAAGGTTCAACAATATAAACCAGGAGAATCTCGATAGGTATTCAAAAATAGAGGAAAAGATGGAGAAACTCCTGGCTGAGGTCTCCTCGACAAAAGAAATGTTGGGACAAATGAACGTCCCGGAGAAGTTAGAGAAGATCCGCAAGGTTGTGGCGAAACCGGTGCCGCGTTTGATGAACTACGCCAAAGCGGCAGCGAAACCGAAGTCAATGGTCGCCGCCGCGAAGACCCCTGGCCCTACTGTAAGACCTGGGATCAGCCATACCTTTATCATGGCGTCAAAATTTGAAAATCACACCGCGTAGCAAGTTATAAAAAAAGTTCGCGGTGTGGTGGATGAAATATGAGTGGCTGTGGACCGAATAAGGAAGGCCAGAGAACAAAAGTTGTGTTGAGTTGCTCCTCCGTTGAAGACGCGAAAAAATAGAGGAGCGACTCAAAATACGCGGCACCTACTTAAAAGTCGCCAAACTTGAAATGCAGCTCTCTACCGTTATAATCCGGAACGTACTAAAGATTAACTCGGACGATACATAGTGGTTTCGTTGAGGACCCAAAACCGGCACCTGTCAGAGGGTCTCGATTGGAACAAAATCAGAGCCAGAGGATGCTACCGAAGACGAAGAGAAAAAGCACACTGGCGTAACATACTGGACCCGAAAGGAAGGAGAGCCCCCAAAGTACATAAACTGCATAAAGACCGGCTGCGAGGTAACGCGCATGGGGCATTTAGCTTTGAATGCGGAGTCCGAGCAAAACGGGATGGTATGGCTCGATCGAAGGTAGCGTATTGCTAGCAGCTGGCGCCCTGGCTGCCGTCGAGCGCACATATACGGCCGAGGGATCGTCGACCGAAGGGTGCACTGACCGCGTATCTCTGCGGTTCATACAGTCCAAGTTGCAGCGAAGTAAACTTGCCACGACCGAATTGCTCGTTGAGGCCGAAAGGCGAAAAATTGCGGTAGCCCTTGTTCAAGAACCCTACATTGGGAATATCGGCGAGTTGAGATGCTACCCGGGGTGCAGAGTCGTTCAAAAGACGACTCCGCGAAGGGGACCCGACAAAGCCGCCATCATTAACCTGAACAGTGACGTGGACGTCGAAGAGGATCAAACTCTCAACGGCGAAAACGTCGCAGCTGCCATAATTAAAGCAGGAAACTGCAGAATTGGCATCGTGTCGATGTACTTCGAAGGAGACATGCCCATCGGCCCGTACCTCGATCGCGTGCGATACGTCTGCTCGAAACTCGGGACTGAAAAAATCATCCTGGGGGCGATGTTAACACGTGGAGCGTGGTGGGGCAGTGGACGGCAGGCGGGAGTACGTGGTTGGGAAATATGTGCAAGCTAAAGAGGATTACGAAAGGGCAGTAGCAGAGGCGCAGACCACGAGCTGGAAATGGTTTTGCTCTGCACAGGACGGAAAGAACCTGTGGTACGGCATCTACAGGGTCATCAGGGAAACGGGAAAAAACCGAGAGGACGTCCTACTAAAAACTGACTCGGAAAAAGTTTTAGGTCCAGAAGAGTCAGCGACACTCCTGGTGGAAACCTTTTTCCCTGATGACCGGATCGATGCTGATGATCCGTATCACACGGAAGTCAGAAGGCGAACCGACGAGGGTAGTCAACCACCCGAAACTTCGCGGGATCTACCCGGGGTGGAACCACCTTTTTCCGGGGCCGAAATTAGAAGCGATTTTAAAGCGTTCCGGCGTCGAAAGTCCCGGGGCATTGATGGGTTTACCTCGGACATATGCCAGGCAGCGATTTTCCGGGACCTGGGATTGTTCCTATCGATGGCCAATAAGTGCCTTGAGCTGGGATACTTTCCTCGGGCCTCGAAGGTAGCTGCTATAAAGGTGATCCCGAAGCCGGGCTAGGAACAGTACGGCCGTCCGAAGTCTTACCGTCCGATAGGTCTGCTCCCTGTGCTAGGCAAAACTGTGGAAAGGATGCTAGTCGGATGCCTCCAGTGGCATCTAATGCCAAAGCTACATGCGACGCAGTATGGCTTCACGCCGCAGCATGGGACGGAGGACGCCCTCTATGATCTAATGACACACATCAACAACGAGTTCAATCTCAAAAAGATCAACTTAATGGTGTCATTGGACATAGAGGGTGCTTTCGACAATACGTGGTGGCCGGCGTTGGAGACCCAATTGCGTGCTCAAAACTGCCCAATAAACCTCCATGGCATGGTTCGAGGCTACCTTCGAGACCGGGTTGTCGTTAGGTACGCTGGAGGGGAGTGCAGGAAAAGGACTTCAAAGGGTTGTATACAGAGCTCTATAGCCGGTCCAACCTTTTGGAACCTGATTCTGGACTCCCTATTCCGAGAAATCGGGGAACTCGACGTATACGTGCAGGCGTTCGCGAACGATATGATCCTCATGCTCTCCGGACAATCGGCTTCGTCAATCGAGGAGGAAGCCAACCGTGCTCTAGCTCGCGTGCACTGCTGGGGAGTTAGAAATAAGCTGAGGTTCGCGCCATCGAAAACAAACTCAATGGAGCTAATCAAAAAGCTGAAATACGACGATCCAATGGTGCACATGAATGGCGAGCAAATTAGCCTGGTTGGAGAAATACGCCTCCTCGGTCTGATCATAAATAGGAATCTGACGTTCATTCCTCATGTCGCCAAGGCTTATAAAAAAGCAGCAAATATTAATAAGGGCTTAGCCCGAGCAGCTAAGGCGACATGAGTAGTGGGTCCGGAGATCATGAGGACCATATACATAACCATGATAAAGCCTATCGTTCTGTACGCATCGTGCGCTTGGGCACCGGCGACGAGGAAGCTCGGTGTGCGCAAGATGTTCGACGCAGTTTGGCGCAGTGTCGTTCTAAAGGCATGCCGGGCTCACCGCACAGTGTCTCTACATTTCGTGCTGATTCTCTCGAGGCTTCTCCGTCTCGACATAAGAGTGAGGGAAGCGGCCTGGTTATACGAAGTTAAGCGCGGAAAAGATTTAGGGGACACTTTTATCAACCGGGAGCTCAAGACACCGGTATGTTTCGGCGATTTGCCTCATTCCGCGCACGTGTACGAGATCTGGTACGAGAGTGTCGAGGACATGGACTCCTAAGCCTTGGACCGTCTCGCCGTAGTCGGGCCGCATATTTACACCGATGGAAGCCGAATAGAAGGCAAAGTCGATGCGGTTCTAACGGAATGGCGGGACAGAGAGGAGACGTGATACTCGACACTACGATTCGATCGCTTCTGCACGGTCTTTTAGGCGGAGATGGTCGCACTGCAAAGAGCGATACGGAGGGGGAAAAAGGGTAAAGATGGGCTGGTCAACGTATTCAGCGTATCTAGGTCAGCCCTGGAGTTGTTGACCGACCCTAAGACCTATCACCCTCTGGGTCATGAAGCTAGGCGCGACATTTTCGACATCGTTGCGGGAGGCAGGGCTGTGCGCCTATTCTGGGTTAGAGCGCATGTCGGAATAGCGGGAAACGAGCGGGGAACGACGAACTCGCCAGGCGCGCCGCTCTCAACAAAAAGACGACAGCGGACTATGATAAGTTTCCGCTGTCGTACGCGAAAAATGTGATTAGAACGGCGAGCCTGAGTGGCAAGAACGATACGCCGAGGGAAGCACAGGTAAAATCACCAAATGCTTCTTTCCCCGAGTGGAACAAGCGTACCGGGTCCTCCGAAAAATAGAAATGACGCCCCAAATGGCGCAAACACTTACGGGACATGGCAGGTTCGCACAGTACCTACACAGGTTTAAGCTGAAGAACTCGCCATACTGCGCCTGTGATCCTGCAAAAATCCAGAACGTGCTGCACGTTCTCGAGGAATGTCCAATGTTTCTACGGGAGCGTGTAGCGCTAGAAACGGAAATTGGCGTTATAGTCGGGAAGCGAGAATTTTCAACAATTATTGATGACGATAAAAAAAAAGAGAAAAGTTTTTCGGGTTTTGTAAAAAGGTTATTAAAAGAACCTCAAAATTATTTAGAATTGAAAGTGGATTTATGAAGGAAATATAAATAAAAAAATAAAGGAAAAAATGAACGGATTCGATGACATATAAAGTAGTGAAATAGGGACGGTAGGGAAAAGTATTGTAAATAGATAGATACTGTAAAGTAGACAGATATTGTAAAATAATTTAGACAAGACTAGATGTAATGTAACCAACTGAATGTAAGAAAACAATCTATTTATGAGGGTTAAAAAAAATAAGAAAGAAAAGATAAAGAAAAGAAAGGAAATTAGTTATTTTAATCCTACCCTATCACCACTGTAAACTGAAAGAGATGGACACAAGTGCGATAGTATAAACCTGATAAAAGATATACAAGAGGTCGTGCCACGGGGGCGGATAATTGTAAAAAAAAATAACCAACACGGATATGTCACACAGTTTTATTAGCATTTTAACAAACAAATGAAATTGCCATTTTAAGTTCCACACACACATCAATCGGTGTTGACATTTCATAACCAATTTCGAACAACAAACCGTCACTTTTCTAAAAGTGCTTAAATATTTTTATTATATCAATAATGCATGTAAAGAGTAAATATTATTTCCCACTTTGATAACATTAAATAACCTATAAGGTAATATCGGGGATTTGGACATCAAAAAATTAGATGTTAAATTCACCTCTAATTTCTGATATAAAATTTTCGAAATTATCTTATTGATTTAAATTCAAAATAGACGAGATATGCCATCTTAATATTAAATATCATAGAACAACTCTCAAAAATAGAAATTATATATTTTATACAATGACAAATTTAAAATAAAATCTATGCGCATCATTTTGTGCATTCACAATATATTAATAAAAGTGCATATCCTTAGTATTACAAATACACATTGAGTCACGATCGGTGCTATTGTTTAATTGCTACTGCTGTTTTACTCTATGAGGATTTGATTGCCGAAGATGAAAAATGGAATTCTTTTAGTTTCGTCATGTGCAATTACGATGCGTATGCACATGCTCGTATTGACGGTCACACCCGCTTCGCCTTTTTCCATTGGTTTTGAAGATTTTGAAGGTACAAATATCTAATATGAACCGTTTTACTATTCTGTAAAAGTACTACGGAATAAAATGGTGGCTTTGTCACAAATGTGTTCAATTATTTGTTAATGTATTTTCCAAATAGTGTGATTTGTACCTTTCAGACTGAATATCGGATTTAAAATGAAAATATTATTGGCGATGCTTATTCTATTCCAAACATAACAGAATTCTGCAATCAATTAAGCTATAGCACTTATTTTTTCATCCTAGATCTCGTTTCTAGTTTCTTTCAAATGAAAGCCAAAACCCAGAGAAAACAACATTTTCCGTTTCTACAGCACATTCCGAGTTTACTCGCACAACGTTCGGTTTAAAAACACTCCCGCCACCTTTAAAAGGCTTAGGAATACCGTATTAATGGGCGTAAAAGACACACTATGCTTCTATTATATGAATGGCATTATTCGCTACTCATTGGATCTCATCTCACGCATTCAAACATTCGGTATAATTTTTTATAAACTAAAAGACTATATTTTGAAACTCCAGCCAGATAAATGCGAATTTCCGACACGTAAAGTAGTAAACTAGGATAGGGCCTACATATACAGGACTTACTATTTTAAATAAGGATGTTAGCCCAATTAAAGATAAGATCTGTAACAGAATTCCCAATACCTAAAATTCTAAACAAATGAAAGATTTCTTAGGTCTTACAGGATATTTCCAGCGTTTTGTACATAATGTCTATCATATCACTAAACTCTTACTACACAATTGGAAAAGAACGCAGAATTTAATTGAGAAAATGCACAAGAAATATTATTTAAAACACTTAAAAAGGAATCAGAGACAACTGTAGCTCTATAAAATCCAAACTTTAAGAAAGATATCATTTTAAACATTGACTCTTCCAGTTATGTTATTACTGCAATTTTATCGCAAGGAATAAACATTTAAGATAACGCTTGTGCTTTGCCGTCATGAAAATGAAATAGAATAATTATAGTGTAACAGAAAAAGAATGCCTAATTATAATTTTTGAAACGAAGCTTTTTCTATGCTATCTGTACGAACTTCGTTTTAAAAAGTCACTCGCCGATATGGCACAACATTGGTGTCAGAACCGTGATAGGATAAATAAAAATTTATATCAACATTGTGCGACGACTTGACGAAATATTTCAAGCCTATCCTCTTAATTCTTGTAAATCTCAAGAAACAACCTCGTTTACTTCATTGAACGTTAAACTCGTTAACTTCATTGCTCATCTACGTATCCCTAGAATGATAGTAACCAATCAAGGTATAAAGTTTAGTGCCTCAATATTTCAAGATACATTAAAATTTTTGGTGTTAAATATATTCTTGTTTTACCACACTATTCTCAAACTTGCGGTGCTCTAGAGTGTAGTTATGCCATACTTAAGGAACTAAATCAACTCATGGAATGACTTAGATGCAGTCATGTTGTCTAATAATTATGAAGTCCATTCTACAACCGGATATTTATCTTTGTATATAAACCACCTACATCGACCTATAAATTAGAACCAACTACATACAATGATTATTAATGAGATCTCAACCATAAATTCTATAATAGTAGACACTACAAAATATACAGCCCATTTGTTTTACATGAATTCAAAATGTTTTCATAGTTGCCTATCTTATAACTCTCTTTTAGATAAATGTATCCTACCAAAACTAAAATACACGCGCCTACAACTTGAAACAATAATGCTTTATGATTTGTGCCTTAATAAATATAATTATATCTCACTTAACAACCAACTGTGTTACAGAGTTCCTTATGGAACATATTGTGGTAGAGAACGCCGGCTATTCACAACTACTTCATGCTGTACTAATGGCATTAAACATTCACCACTCTATCGTCTAGTAGATTCATACACTAATCACTTTGCTTCTATCGATGTATTGACAAAGGCTGCGCATTGGCAGGTTTAAGAAATATACATTACAAACCTTAAAAAAGCTTCAATGATGTAATCGATATCTAATAATAGTTGTCTCTTCATTTTTCTTTTGTTCACTTCACTGTTATTTCTTTTTTCTTTCATCTATATATAGACAGCTACTTATCAAGATTTCTTCATATGTACCTATCTGTGGTTAACGGTTTTATTAATACAATATATTAAAGTCGTAATTTTAAATGTATATTAGTTATAAGTACTTTGTGTGTTCACTTTTTGTTGACCCAAATAAATAAATAAATCCACCAAAGAAAAATCTAAAGTTTACTATAATAAGTGAATGAAGAAATTTACTTACAAAATCGGTGACATGGTATTCTTAATATGCCATCATAAACAAAAAAAGGCATTTGCTCCGTTTAAGAAGGTCTAATAAAATCGTGAAAATTTATGGAAATAACACAGTAACCTTTTTGGTAGATAGCTTTTTTTATAGACACGTGCATCATCACGTAGATCAAATAAATTTAGGAAAATCCAAAAGTGCATGCCTCATACGGTTGTTCAATTTTTACAAATATATATATTAGTGTGAATGTTTTTTTCTTGTCATTCGTGCATTTATATAAGTCTATAAGTACATTATGATTAACATGAAAAATTACTTTTATTACTTGTAATACATCTTTTGATGCGAGTGTTTTAATAATGTTACTTACCTGTAATTTTTATTTATATAATAATAATTATAAAAGGTGGCTTCGAATCGAAGCGAAATCAAAAAAAAAACAAAAAACAAAATCAAATGCCTGCAGAAAACTTTGCAGAAAAAGTAGTTTTTTATATTATCGACGCAGGGTAATCGAAAATGGACAAAAATAAAAGTACGGTATACGAGTAAAACCGTGGTATTATATTGAAAGATTTTTGATTAATATCTTCTAAACCGTTCAGAGTTTAATAACGCTGCAATAGGGCTAATCTTTTGGACAAATGAAGACAATTGAAAAAGATTCAACTCATTTCATTGCCTATATTTTTCTTAATCGATGGAACAAACAGATGGACAGACTAAGGACTGTGCTAAATATTTTTTATATATTCGTTTTTTTATTACTTACGTTATATTAATAATTAAAAAAACAGTCTAAAGACATATTTGAAGTTCCTAGATGCAAAATCATGCATTTTTCTTTGACTTTTTCATTTAATTTCGGGTATTTCAACAATTTTATGTTGTGAAGTTGTCACAACGCGGCCGTCGAGAGTAGAGCACACCCACACGCTTACGCGTTGTGAGGTGTGCAAAACCGGCACAAATTCAAGTTTTCAGATCAACAAATTCGATTCTGTCGTAGACCCGAGCAGAAACCGGGTTCGGGGATGTTAAAACCGGTGTTATCAATGTCGTAACAACCCTTAACGGCTTGACGTGCTCACCGATACACGGAGCGAGTGGTTTAATTTGACAAGAGTTGAAAAATTATTGGTAGGTTTGTCATTAGTCAGGATTACAACCAATAATTACCTTTCGATTGATGGTATTCAAATCGCCTTGGTAAGTTGATATATCTCTTGACCACAATACAAACTACTTATAGTATTTTACAATAGAAAAAAAACATGGATTGTGTGTGTGTGTGTGTTTGTCTTAAATGATTTATACACAAATATTTGATATAAAAGTCGAAGAACTCAGGTCAGTCATAACAATATGGCCTGTTAAGTTAAATTTTGATTCTTCATGTCAAATATTTTTACTATTAGAGCTAATAGACTGGCAAAATAGTAGTTTCGTATCAAAACCTGTTATATGCTTTTTATTGACGAATAGTAGCACAAAATTAGATGTTACATCTATCCGATTTCTGGTTTCTATCTTTTCAATATTTTCTCCATTTCTCAACGTCAAAGTTTTCTAACACTTCATCTGAATATTTGGATTATTACGTTTTGAACATAGTATACTTAACATGTTAGGTTCTAACGAGAAATAATATGATCGTAAGAGGTGTACAATGTTTCCTGCTTCAATAATTAAACTGCGCGAGCACGATGAGGTAGGTGGTGATCAGACTGAGCAGGCCGACGGGGAGGCTCGCGTCCACGGGGACGAGGCGGCAGATGCGCAGCGCGAACGGCCGGAGCTGGATCAACTCCAGAAACTTTTTGATGTCAGTCAATTCCATGGCATCTGGAAATATATTTTAATTTATCATGTTAAATGAACAACAGAAATTTATTATCATACAATAAAAAAATGCTTAGTAATGTAAAAAGCTTGAACGCAGAAGATGTAAGAGAGCATTGGTCGTTCTTACGTATAACAGATAGACAATATACTACTGAGTAATTCATTCCTGGTAACTGGACAGGAAAGCAACGTGAATGCTTTCAAGGCACCATAGAAATCTCAAGGGAGACAATTCCTTTAAAATTGAATGTGATATTGAATATTTGTTAAACTTGTTGAAACGAATGTTATTAACTACAAATTCTTTATATGTATTTAACACCTAAGTGTATTACATTAAAATTTATCTTTTTTATCATAGATTGGAATAACATGCATTCGCTTTTGGATTGATGGTACTAACAATAATTATTATTTAAAGAGAGTGTTTCTTAACTAATGATCAATTTTAGCCAAATTAAATGGGAATGGAACATTGAATGTTATCACATAAATCCATTATAATAACTTACGTGTTCGGAGAAGTTGTTTGCAATCATACTATTGTACATCCAGATTAATAATTTTGGAAAAGTAAATAGTAGGTTAACTAGCATCTGAAACAAGGTGTTTTGAATGAATTGTTCACTAACTAAAGATAGGGCAGTAAAAATTAATGAGGTAGTTTTACCAAGTTCTTTATCGGTTGTTCTGTTGGCCTGAAACTATCTAAGAGTCTCCAATATACATTCAGATAGTGGTCCCAATGTTTTATCCGCATTTCTACAACACGGTGACCCGACGAGTATTGTTCTATTTTTTAGATAAAATATACATTCGTGATAACATGAGAGACAATATAATAAGTCTGGGAATGTTGCTGATTTCTATAGCAGTCAAGAGAAAATTTGTAGTCACAAACAGATCTGGCGCAACACTACAACGAGTTGAAATAAAGCAAGTGCTTACAATGATAGTAAGTCTAAAAATAAAAACCCAGGTTACAAGAAAGTAACAGAGGTTGGACGTCACTATTTTCAATTTCCTATCTGTTTCTATAATGGAATCGATGGATTTGATTTCGTTGCAAAATAAAATTAGGTATTTTTCCCCACAGTAACAGGATACCAAGACATTTAAGAAAAAGTCTGGGACAATACAAGTGAATGTTATAAAGTGTGACGAATTCATATTCCTAAACGTGTATAACACCACAGTACTCATAAAAGATCCAAATAAAATACAATAAAATCTAGCAAAGATGCGTAAAAAACGATTTCCACTTAAATCAAAGTAGTAGCAAAAGAAAAGTCTGTAAACAACACCGTCTTGATGTTGAAACTTTCACTGTTTGACAATATATTAGCCATAGTAACCATATAATTTTTTTAACAAAAAATATTCCTTTTTTTGAACGACTATGCCGCTTAGTCAAATGCGTCTAGAGCAATGTAAAGATCTGATAACAAGCTAATTGATTGTTCTGGGGAAACCAATTTATATAAATGGGTGTGTCATTATTATTAACACGTTTATTCTATCACCAAATTGATTCTGCCAATATGTTTCGTGTGAATGGATACTTTTTGAGTTTCATTTAGTATTTGATGAAGTTGGTGATAAGCACAAAAGTAAATTAAAATTAAAGGTTGAAAATATGAAGTTATTGAAATGAGAAAATGGTGTGCATGATTTTCGAATATTAACGTGCTCACATTAATTTAACACACACACACACACACTCACGCACACACGTACGCATGAAAAAACGCACACACGCACCCACGCACGCACGCACACACACGCACACACACAAATACACTCACGCACAGAGAGAGAGAGAGGGAGAGAGAGAGATACATAAAAACACACATGTCTTTGAAAATCATGATCTTTCCTAGTTTTTCGAAAATTTTTAATATTCATAGTGGGAAAATAACGATTTGGTATTTTTTTATACCTATCTTACTATATAAAAGTGGTGCGTCTTTCTGTACATTCAATTTTTTACATATATATAATTACATAATAGATATTCGTTTTATAACTAACGAAATTCTATCATTTTTAAGATTTGTGTATGTCTGGTTGCTGTCTGTCTGATTATCTATATGTCCTTTTATAACGCAAAAAGACTTAAACTATCACATGAAAATTGGTATAGCGTAAAAACAAGTGACTGCGCACATGATACACTGCACTGATCGATACTGGTACTGACCTTACGTCTGTCTGTTATTCTTTCTAAACGTCTTTTTGTAACTCAAGAACAGGTTGACCAATGGCAAATTATTATACTGTAAGAACATATTATTCTGCACATAACAGGCTAATGTCTGTCTGTTAGTCTGTCTGCTTTCTGTCTACACGTCTTTTTATATCTCAAGAACGACTTAACCGATCATGATGAAAATTGATAAACAGTAAGAACATGTAATTGTACGAATGATAGCTTACTTTTTGTATTAATATCTAATTATTTGTCTGTATGCTATGTTATTACTTTAAAATAGTTTAACCGATTGTAAGGAAAATTTGTATACAGTAAGAATATGTGATTGCGCAAATGAATAATTACTGTCTGTCAGTCTGTCTGTTTGTCTGCCTGTATTTTTTTTTATAATTTAAAAAGATTTCACAGATTGTGATGAAAATTGGTATATAGAAAGCACATGTGATCGTGCAAATGATAGGCTACTGTCCATTAGTCTGACTGTTTGTCTGTCTGTATGCCTTTTCATAATTTAGAAAATTTGTCACTGATCTTAATGAAAATCGGTATACGGTAAAAACATGTAATTGCATAAATGATAGACTACAGACAGTAGCCCATCATTTACGTAACTACACCATATCATCCTTAAAGTTTCAGTGCTATAGAGAGCAATTACGCCACAGAAGGAATATCTAAGGTCCTTCGTTGTAGAAAATAAACAATCATGGTGTTTGTACTTAGATACGGTCATGTTGTCTAATAATTCTAAAGTCAATTCCACGACCGAATATTCGCCCTTCAAACTTTTACTTGTATATAAATAATATACTCATCTCAACCGATAGATTAGAACCAATTTCATACAATAATTATACATGAAATCTCAACCATAAACTCTACTATAGTAGACAAAAGACACTACAAAACGTAGTGTCTATTTACGTAAAATTTGTATACAGTAAGTGATTATGTGATTGCGCAAACGATAAATTACTGTGTGGCACTCTGTCTGTTTTTCAGTTTTCATCTTCTTCTATAATTTAAAAAGACATCACAGATCTTATTGAAAATTGGTACACAGAAAGTACATGTGATTGCGCAAATGATAGGCTACTGTCTGTCAGTCTGTGTCTTTGTCTGTCTGTAAGCCTTTTTATAACTTAGAAAGGTGTCACCGATCTTAATAAAAATAGATATATGGTAAAAGCATGTAATTGCATAAATGATAAGCTACTGTCTGTTTGTCTCTCTATAGTACTTTTGTAACTTAATAATGGCTTGGTGTTGAATCAAAACATGTGATTGCGCAAATTATAAGCTACACTCAGCTTATAGGTTCTTTTACAACTTAAGAACCGTTTTACCGATCGTGATGCAAATTGGGTTCAGTTAAAACGTGCAATTGTGCAAATGATAGGCTGCTGCCTGTATGTATTTATGTGTGTTCTTTTTTTAACCAAAATACGGTTTGATCGATCTTGAAAAAAATTTTTGCACCGTCAGAACTTGTAATTGTAAAAATTATAAGCTCTTTGTTATTTGTATTCACCATGTGATAACAAAAAAAAGCAATCATTTTTTTTCTTTAGTGCCCATATTCAATTGTTTTTATGTAGTTGTGTATGTGTACGTAATTTGCCTTTTATCGGAGGTAAGGGGGGTTGAATTTTGTATAAGATAGGATAGGAGCGAGATACGACTTTAAAAAGTGGCGAGATGCGTCTTTCACAATTAGGTTTCCAACCTAATTGTGAAAGACGCATCTCGGGGATGCGGAGATATGAAGTGTATAAAAATAAGAGAGCATTTTGTTGTTTGTTCTTGCGAGCTTAAATCAATAGTACAATTACTAGGAAAATTATGATAAGTTTTTCTCGCTAACGGGAAGATTTCTGAAACAGGAAATTAGCATTCGTATCTGACAATGTTTGCTTGTTTTTATTATTGAATTGAACTACTAAACCAGTGCTAAGAATTACTGCACTAATAAAAAAAAAAACTTCTTTAGTAAAATAATTAAAATTTCGATTTGACTTCGTCTGTATATTTGTGTAATTACAAATTCTAAAAATTCTTCCACTCATAGAAAATAACACTATCTAAAAGCAATACATTATACATTTTATTTTTATAATAGAAATTGCTCAAGCCGTGTTCGAATTGAAATCATGACCGGTAACGAGATCAAAATTGCAAACGGAGGTTTGAAATCGAAACCAGGGCTAAGATCGTATTCAACTAAGGGATAAAAATTAGAATCACGATCGTGACCGAAACCGAAATGTGAAGAAATCAGAATTATCAGCGCGACCGGGATCGAAAGCAGAATCAGAACTGGACCCTGCTTAAACCGAAATTGGGGTCAGAATCGAGAAAGAGATAGCGATCAGAGTCATGATTAGTTATCCATCATCCATCGCACTATATGTTTATTTGTTAAAAGTAAGTCGTAACGTAAACATTTAAAAAATTTGCAATAAAGAAACTTAAGAGAGTCAGTTTAATACAAAAAAGGTAGAGGATTAAAGTAGAGAAGTAAGGTTATAATATATGGTAACTGTTATAGGAGATAATACAAGAAATAAGATGAATAAAGCAGCACACACACAAACACACACACGTGTGTGCGTGTGTGCGTGCTTGTACATAAATGAATTATTTTATCTCCCATATCAATCGATTCCGATTTTAATCATGATTTCGATCGCTGTCCTGTTCTTGATTCTAATACCGGTCCTGCTTTTGATGCTAATTTGTCTCACTCTCGATTCCGATCGAGGTCTCGCTTTTAATTGCGAACCCAGTCTAAATCTAAGTAGATTACGATTCTAGTCACGCTTCGAATTCTGATATCGATAGTATTTATTCGAATTCTGACCATACACTTGATTCTAATTTTAGTCCCTCACTTAATTTCGACTTGGTTCCGTTCCCGATGTGGGTCTCTTCTGGTCTCGACTTTCGGTTCTGATTTTCGTCTTGTTTGCAATTTTGATACCGCTACTGGTTACGAGCAGTATCAAAATAAAATTTAGGCTACATATATCACATAAAAATAATGGAACTTTTTATAAGTTCAACAAGTTTTACAATCTGTATTACTATCAAATGTGCTGATCAAGCCAAAGCTAAATATTAAAAGTTTATTGTTCTCGGCGAGCTTATCATTGATGGAAGTTTTAGAATTGGTTCAGTAATTTTCTTCATTACTGCAAATACGAAATTAAAATCAGGGACAGTTCTTAGTTTGTTTATTTCTTTTCTAAAACTGCCGTTTGCTAGTAGAATATATCGCCGGTTTAAGTATATAAAGAAGACAAACAAAATATCTACTTGTTTTTATACAATACGAGCTCTTGCCCGCGGCATGTCCACATGGAAATATAGTGAATTATATGGAATTATAAATTATTTCTTATTTTCTATATCAAGTAATTTTGCCATCATTGATATTAATCTATACCCATGTTTGATTTAAGCTTCGGTGTCAGTTAGTTGAGATTCAGTTTTTTTCTCTATTCCAATGCTAAGTCTGTTTTTTCCAATCGCACTTGATTACGATATCGATTCCGGTTTATTGTTAATAATTGCACAGAAACGTATTAGTAGGAGGTATAAAATATCATGTATATAATCCAGAAAATATTTTAATTGAGTGGTAAATTTCATCTAAATCCTTCCAGCCTTTTATACATGACTGAGTTCCAAACAACCAAATAGGTATCAAAATACATTATAAGAAGTACTTATTATTAAAATATTATTGTAATGTTTTAGTAATTGGATGATATTGAAAAATACGTGTAAAAACTCGATACATCGCTTTAAATTAGTATATATTTTTTTATAAAACTTAAATTTATTGTTAAAATGGTTTATTAATGTAAAATGGTATCATTAAATGTAAGACAGAAACATCATGTGCACTTTGAGCCAGTTTTCGTCGTCCAAATAGTAAATGACAGTCATAGATGTATAAAAAAAATATACATAGTCACTTACTATTTAGACGGCGAAAAATGGATAAAATGTTACGTGTACGATATTGACGTTTTTGAAATTAAGATTGTATGTGATTAATGGTTAACTGTTTAATAATAATGCCTTTCACTTCTATCAAATATTTAAATATGATTTATTGTTGGGGAGTTTGCAGAGGTGACATTGCTGCCTGCGAGTCCGTAAGTTGCGTGAAGTATCGTTTACGTGATAATTTACCTTGTTTATTTAAAGGTGAGAGGAATACATGTGGAAAATCAGAGACTAATATAATATACCTTCGGTGACCTTTACATCGCCCCGTGCGCGCGCGGCGCCGTCTTGCCGAGCAGGGTTTTCTTTTTATTAATTAAATTTATTCATAAGCATGTTTTCAATTACACATTTTTGTTATAATTAATTAGACAAAGTTGTTGTAAAAATGTATTATTGTCTTTATATAGTGTCGTAAAACCAACAACGTAATTAAAGTATTTTCTTTTTTTGATATGTTATTTATTTGAGAAAGAGTTAAATAAAATTTTACGCAAACATAAAAGTAGTAATATGTCGATTCGAACGTGAAATACTCCAGTTTTCGAATAAAAATTAACGAGTAGAGGCACGTATCTAAGCTTATTAAAGCAAAACAATACATGAGCAATAAGGTACAAAAGAAAGAGATGCCATTCTTGCATTGCATTGCATTTCGTTTTTGTAAAAGTTGTGACATTTGGATCTATTTAGCTATATCCAAATCGTGAACAGCACTTTTTAGGTCAATATTTTTTGGAAAGTAAGACATTATGCATAAAACCAAAGAGACAAAAATACAGACAGACAGAAACGAAAATTCAAATAACAAGGAGCAAATATGTCGACTTTTAAAAAACAGAATGTTTTAAAATCACAAATTAGTAGTTAAACTTCCACAATCAGCACTGACATATGACATAAAGGAGGTTCACTGTTCGAACAAATGGTAAAATTGAATGAGTACGATGAGATAGGTGGTGCAGAGGCTGAGCAAGCCGGCGGGCAGTGCCGCGTCCACGGGCACCACACGCCACACGCGCGTCATAAAAGGTCGCAATTCTATGATCCGCAGAAAATTTTCGATGTCTGTTTTATCCACTTGATCTGGAAAACGATACATAAATTACTAGCGTTATAGTATATTTGTCAGTATGCCCGACATAGCATTTCATTATTTTCATTAAAACTATATTTCACCTGAACTTGAATATAAATGACGAGCCAATGTCAACTTGATGTCGTCTACTCGTGTCCTGATACTGCCAGCCATAATGCCTGGGAGACTTGCTATGAAGATAAATTGGAGACATTCGACGACCAACACCACTATCATTGCAACAGGAGCCTGTTCAATACAGTTTTACAAGATAAGCAGAAATATAGGTCATAAATTAATGTTCAGTTACATACATACAAAACTTAGAAATGTATTTAACATAAATAATTGCTATGGTAGATAATTATAAAGTATTAGATACTAAATGCGGTTAAGGTAACTTTCATTGCATCCAACAGTCATGGCATCTATATTCTTTAATACAAAATGATATTAATTAAATATGTAACGTGATTTACTTGCTGAAAATGAATTCAATTATACTTACAGAGTGGTTGTTAATATAAAGTAGAATGTTGTAGAGGAAATTCATGCACCTTGGAAAGCTACAAATTAAATTCCAGGCAATCTGAAATAATTTGTAACATCCTGTAAATAATTAAACTTAAACACAAATACGCTATTACACTACAGAAAAGTCTCACCGTGTATTTGATGTGACGCTCGGATCTTTTTAATATTTCCATCATCTGCCAGTAAATGTTGAGGTACTTTTTGAAACCATTCATCAAAGTGCGGTTTTCTAGTCTTTTATTCAATAAATACATTCGTGACGCTGCCATGAACAGTATTATCAATCCAGGTACTTGACTCATCTCTATTGCAGTATTGAGAAAGCTAGTAGCCATTATCGTATATGAATTATTCTGACAATATGCTGGTAAATAGACACAATAGTTCACCATGAAAATAAACCTCGTTACCGAAGGCCAAGCTGTTATTAAATGACAAATATGCTTAACTACAGAAATAAATTTTACGTCTGCAGCTAGAGCAGAATCGATAACTTCCATGTCGTAGCAATACCTAACGAAATAGGATTGTTTTAAAATACAAGACGAAATAATGTGCACTATAAAGTTAATACTGTTGATCGAATACGACAGAAGAAAAGTGCTATTTTCCATATACATAGCAAATAATACGATGGATATAGATGAAATTCCTACAAAACAGCAATATATTTTAACTAGTACAGAAAGGATCCGGCTGTCTCCCAAATCAAAATAATAGCCGAAAAATAGTCTTGAGAACAACACAAATTTCATAATTGGTTTTTTTAACTTTTATATGATGAAATGCTAATAAGACTGTGGTATAAATTATAGTCCTATGTGAAATACGTGAATATCAAATTCGTCACATTTAAATATTTCAATTAACGAATTGCGCTGGACTGAGTTCACAACAGGACTAAAGAAGGAAAACTGTTTTACGATCGAAAAAAAAAATTGAATTATGACTACATAATTAAATTAATGGTTGATTTAATGCAATCGATAAAACTCTTATGTTTATTACAAACGTCTATTAAAATTGATCGGTCGCTTCAATTTGACTTTAAGGTGTGCTGAAGCTAGAGTATTCAATTAAACATAGATGTTAATGAATAACGAACATGTGTAATTTCGTAAATTTTACGTACAATAGCATCACTTTTTAAAACCTTTTGGTTAAGGATCATTATTCCATAGCAAAATATATTATTTTGTGATTAGTTTAAAATATTACACGTGTATAGAAAGATAGACAATAAATGCGAGACAAAAGCTTTTCATAATGAATGTTTTTTGACTTAGCCCAAAATTATGATAGGATTATCCTCTTTATCATTCTTTTCCCAATCAGAAATTTATGTTTTCTACTTTTCGACTGGTTAGTATGAAAATGAACAACATTCATCAAAAAGTTAATTTAATTAAAATTCAACGTACATTTCAGAATGAAATACAAAGCTTGATCAGATAGGCTAACATGATATCCAAACTTAGACGTATGATTAATATTTCTATACTGTGCAAGGTATTATATTTATTTCGCTCAATTCGCGCATAATTAGGCACTTGCCTATAACATGCAGTATCCAACCCAACGTTGACTTTTGAATCTGTTCTTCCACTGCGAAACGTAATTATATATTGATTAATCGAATTAAATATTGATTAAAATAAGACGATTGACAGATGTTAAGAATCCAAGCAAAATATTAAAATTTTACTTGGTTAAGCCAATCAATGGATTAGCTTAAAATTTCTAGGGACATTTTGTGTTAATACAACATATCATCAGGAAAATTCCCCAGTCACATCCCCTAGGTGTTAAAAGTATTATATCTCTGGCAGATGCGCCTTCAGCGACCATATAAGCATGAAATCAAATGATTACAATTAAATGCAATCATAAATTACTATCTTTTATCAATTTGTGACTAGTATAAACTCGTGAACGATCAGCGATTGGCGTAAAAATATAATAAATTGGAATTTCTATAAATCTGTAGGATCCTGTTCACATTTAAAGATGTCGATATACATATATGATAGCCTTTGAATCTCTTGGTATATGCATAGCAATTAGGTCACAAAGAAAAGGATTTCTATTGCGTGCTTCTCATAATCCATGCAATTCAACTTTAAGCTCTCTTCCTGAGATTAAGGTGCTAGAATATACGTTCTAATAGATTTTCTATTTTTGATACCAAATATTGCATCGATATTACTTTCAAAGATCTGCCGTATCTCAATTATGCTTTGTATTGGAGAATAACCGTTGTTCAGGTCCTTAATTTTCTTTCATAGAAAGATAATAGCAGAATTTCATCCAGTACGCATTTGCGTGGTGTCATTCTATTCTTAGTTCAATTAAGTCTTTTCAACTTTACATGCATTATTTAAAACATAATAATTATTAGAATAGAATTAATTCCAATGTCATACTAAAATAATTATTCCATCAATATTCCACCCAAACATCTAAACTAAACTAAATAAAAAGCGACTTAAAAGTTTTATTAAGTTGATAATTGTAATCCTACCTACAACATTACCATTGAATTATTCTCACCTGAAAATTTAAGAATGAAATTCAACGTAATGAGTATTAGTAAAGAATTCTATTACTTTTGATCAGCAGAATTTGGTTAGTATATTATTCTGTTTTGCCTGAATAATAGAAAAAATTAGAATCTGCAAAAATAATGCTACGAATAATAAAGCGTACAATGACACACCCAACGTGGTTACATGGTGAATAATTGTATTATGTTACCATGTTGGCAACACGTTTCTTTTTCTGATTTTCTATAGCTGCGTACGTATCACCTCTGTACAAGAGAGTCACGAATTTTAAAACGTTCACAATAGTCACGTTGCTTGTCCCCGCATTGCTTTCTATCAACATGTACATGATAACTTGTGTTCTGACACTCATCTTCTTGCAAAGGGTATAATCAGGCTCTTAAATGAAATAATGTATGCGTATCCAATTAAAAATATCCGAGCACAGTATAACGTTTTTCTTTTCGCGATTTTTTCCTCTTCTAACTTAGGTATATAGAAATAATCTAACTTCGACATTTTATAAAATTAATACACATATATGTATTAAATTTCTTGCCAGAAAAAATAAAATCTTGCCATTTTTGCAATAGACGAAGCACACTTATTGTTTAAACATGGTAGAAAAATTTTATTATGTCTAAAGTGTCTCGTTCTACAATGTGTA
>BGZK01001984.1:0-88849 GCA_005406025.1 Eumeta japonica | reverse complement strand
TTATTTTTAACAGAGTTTTGTTTAAAATCATTGGAACTTTACAAGTGTATTTATTATAAAGGAGTTTTGAAAATCTTATATTCCTAAAAATTATAAATGAATGAAAAACAGTTTTAAAAGCTTCATTGCACTTTGTAAAATATATCCAACGATATCCTATTCTCTAACATTGCAATATCCCAAAGATTACAGTTCTGTTCTGGATCGCAGGCTACCCATAAATTCCTTTTTGCGTAATTTGAATAAACAAAAACTAGTATATGAATTACTGTCAAAATCGTTCTAACTTTTCTCGAACATGAACGCTATACGCATCCATAAATCAGTTAAATGAATATTGATTACGGTTTATAATTTCCAATCCGGCTGTGTTGAGAAATATGTATTAATTGTCATAACTGCATTCGTAGCAATAGAACTATCTCCTAGTACGTAATTGTAATGCTTCTGAATACATTAATAGTAAAACGCTATAAGATTTTCCTCAGTGTTTTTTGCTGTTGTGAAGGTTGGGAAAGTAAACCTTTAATTTGGGACAGCTACTGTTGTATGTAATATCATCAAATTGCCATTTTAAGTGTAGTTTGAAAAGCCTAAAATTGCCTTATAAAATAGGTCAGTTGAGTATATGATAAATTTAAGCTTATATAGCTTACTCGTAAATTGTGGTATAGAATTATTAACAAAAAGTATATATCGATGCGTGTATCTCATGTAATAAATATAAAAAAAAAACACTTTTCACTAAGAACATATTATAAAAATACCGTTTATGAATACCTTTTTCAATATCCTTTTGTATTTAAATATGCTGATTGTTTTTTTAGAATGTTTGTTTGTAATTAAATTCGTTTTTAGAATGAAAAAAGTTCTACAAACGCAATACAGGTTTAACTCAAAAAATACTCTTCACAGTCCCTCGCTACTATTTACGACATTACCCGGAGTCAAGGGCTGGTCCAAATCCCGTTACGGTGGCGTGGTCTACGAGAATTAACGTTCATTGTTAATATTCGAAGAATCACACGGTCACTACAGCATTGATTGAGTAGCAACTGAAGCACTCTATACCACACACCGGTAGCTGCGAGGTTGCTCCAGATCGTCAAGGAATTTAGTTCTAAGTTAAGTATTAGTTTCCTGAACTCTGAGAATAAGTTTACCGCTTGCCCTCGCTAGGCTTCATGTTCATTAGTGAAGTTTCTTCCTATAATCGGTCGATATATTTGAAATTTCACTTACCACCGTTTTTAATGATGTGCTGGCTTTAAGTGTTTTAAAAACGAAATTACTCCAGTTTTTTATGCGAATTAAGAAAGGCCTGGAGGTGGAATGTTGAACGATCCGGATTATGATCTCTATGTTAATTTATCACTTATGTTTGTATGTGAAGGCCTTTTTTAAAATCTAACTGAAACTATTCATCTAACAAAACTATTCGTTTTTGAGATATATAACTGAAATGGAAATTTATCAATATCTTCATTAGATTAGATCAATATTTATGCCCGTAATCAGTTTAGAACCCAGGCTAAACAATGCAATAAAAACTTAAGATCTTGTTGACGTGAATACGTTTTTAAATTTGCTTCGCACTTCGCAACGGAGGGGGAAGAGCCGATATTTTGAGGTCGTTTCGCTGAGGCACAAAATGCGCTGCGCCGCGCGGCGCCGTCACCGCCGACGCCGGGAGTCGACGAGTGCCATTACGAGTTGGCCAGTTGTTATCTCGCCGAAGTTTTGTGTTGGAGTCGCACGGCCCGCGCCGCCGCCCTCCGGCCCGGGGGCGAGGGCCGCGGCCGGCGCTCGGCTCGCGGGCTCTCTAAACTGAACTCTGTCGGACTCGACTCGTTTGCAGCCGACACGAATTAACCGACTGACGTCGGGACGGATTCACGCACTCGTATGAGTTCTATGCGGTTAAGATATTATGTGCAATAACGTGATATTTCTTAAATATTTTTACGTAATGTCTACGGAAAAACACTTTTGTCTCAACAGCGTTAGAGCAAAGACAGATCAATTTTTTTTTTCATGTGGAACACTTATGCGCGCGTTGGAATGGGTTAAAACCACGGCTTCCCGAAATTCAGGAGACACTTGGTTTTGGCCTACGCTGTCTGCGCCTAGCACTGTGGGCAGGTAGAGGGAATAATACGTAGGAATGAGGTCTTACAAGCATCTTACACTTCGAAGACGCTTAGTTTTGACCTACGCCATGTGCGTCTCAGCGTGTATTCCCTTCTGTAATAAAGCTTTTTATAATAATAAACTGTTATTTATATTTTTAAAATTTTATCATTATTTACAGTTTACAAAATGAGTGATGGTGAATATTACATCCAAAATGTGCATTTTATATTTTAACAATCATAGATTTCATAGAAGTGAAGGATAGTCTAAGAGAAACAGACTCTAGCGCTACTAAGTTAACTGATGAAATGTAATATTAAATGTGGTTATTTAAAATCAAGTTTTGATGTTTACATCTACTGGGTGTCCCCTGACGCACTCATTTGATTTTTAGTATGAGTTTTGACTCGGAGAAGCTACGTTCTTCGCTCGAGTTTCAATCGTCAGCTTTTGTCAAAATCTATCGATTACGTATAAAAAGTATTAGTAAGAAAAAGTTATAGAATATACATGTGTATATTCTATACACATATACATGTTTCATGTATACATGTTTTTTATTTAATTCTATATATATATATATATATATATATATATATATTATATAATGTATTTTTTTAAATTCTGTATATATATATATATAGAATAAAAAAAAAATTAATGCAATATTGGTCTATAATCGTCAAAAAGTTAAATCAAAATGTAAAAATCTTATACGATTGGAAATAGCTATTCAAGTACAATACAGAGATACCCACGAAACACTACATGGCTGCCGGAGATGTAAAAGAATGAAGGCGTCCGAGCAGATCAACGACGGCGCCACTACATGTGCGGTTGGGACAACCAAAATAAATAAAATATTTAAGTGGACGATGTTATCGCTGCTACATCAACGCTGTGACGTGCATATATTGATTATTAAAGACACATTTAGCAGCAGCTAGTGCATGTTTCACTACTACGTTTATAACTACACGAAATTCGAAGGACTCTTTAGTATTCAAAAGTAATTATACATATAATTCGCTCAAAAAAAATATTGTCTGTTACCTACACGTGTTCATGTAACATACACGGTCGTGTCCACGACACAGCCAAACCCTGATTTAAAGCCTATTTTTAGGAGCTTTTAATTGATGTTTATGAATCTTCTTGGTCACCTGAAACTATTCCACTTTCGTTTTATAGTTTTGAAGAAGAAAGTAGTTTTGAAAGTGAATATGTAAGTTCAAACAAAACTGTACTGGGTTTCCGCGGAGCAAAAGGCGGCGACGGTTCTGCGGTACTCGCTTCTGTATAATTTCTTCCGTTAATGTTTCTTAAAAACAAAACACTACTTCAGCGAATTATACATTTTTTTCGAGAAAGATAATGACGTAAAAGATAATTTTTTTTCTCCTACGACAAAATGAGTTCGTGATTTTACATCACAGTTGAGTTGAGCGTCTTTTGCACTAATACGTGAAATGTGAGGTTCTGCCCTGGGTACATATTCTTAATTGGCATAATGCTGGCATTTAAAATGTACGTCTTCATAGTGCGAGCCGACATGACACGTATGAATGTCCTTGCCATAATTATCATATTCTTAGAGTCACATGTTAAACACAAATTTTGGGCAAGTAAAAGGACATGGCTGTAAAAATATTGTCTTCGCAAAATATCTTGCCTTCAATATTTTTGTCGTAGGCGTATATTTAATTTAAGGCCCCGTCCCGGGCGTCGGCGGCGGGCGCGCCTTCGGGCCGCCTCGATGCGTCGTTGCCCGGTATAAGGCGAAGGAAAAACTTTTTTGCTTGAAACGAGTCCAACTGTGTCAACTAGTATTTTTTTTTTATTAAGCTTAAGTATGTCGTGAGACTGTTCAAGTTTTAATAATGTAAAAGTTTATTTGCAAGTGCTACAAAAACGAAGTTATAAAATTTTAAATCATTGAGTATATTTTATAACAACAACGAAATTCAAATAATTTAATATTGCAAGATATTAAATTTAGATTTAATTACAAAAATAATACTTATTACAAATTGTGTTGTACGTCGACGACTAGAAATAAGAATATAACAGAGATTGCGTTCGATTAATCGGTATACTCGTATAATAGATACAGCCATAAAGGACTAGGTATGTCGTTACTAATGACCGTTAAACATATGAGGGTATAAGACAAATGAAACATTCCTTGAGATGCTATCAAACTTATACCTAGAATTTATTGTATTTGTAATATAACTTATTCGGGTCCCTCTAACATTTGCCCGAGTAGCAGATGTTGTACGAACCCGACGTCCATTGGCACGCTAGTGAATATTGCGGTCTCAGATGGCCACCTCAATGGAATTGTATATAGCACATCGCGTCAAATTTCATAGCTGATCTGCATGTAAGTCCGATTCATATGCGATGACATATACTCATAATGTTTAGGGATGTACGCTTCGACTGTAGCTGAATTCGTCTCTAACTTCAATCTGTGGCCATGAATTTCGGTGCGTACAGCAGGCACGCAGCTTCCGAAGCTGGCGCGTGCGCGTTGCGAGCGCTGCTGTATTATGTAATTTCAAGCAACGAGTAGATGCACTGCTCCCACAGATTGCTGTTCACGATGAAACGCCATAGTTTGTATTTCATGTTTCATTTCATCACATAAGTTATGTTTTCAAAGTGATCGACTTCATTAGAATCATTAAGTGGAATTAAGATTAAAATGTAGTGAACAACGTAAGTTTTCACTGAGCGTTTGAATAGAGATTAAAATATTGAGAAGTACATTGTCAATTTGTTTCATAATTCTCATTATACGTTTTAATAAAAAGGATTAGATCCAATGAAAATGTTATCTTTGTATTTATACAACATATACAAAATATGTACAAAATTCCTAAACTACTCAATATAAATGTGTTGTGCAATTCGTTCATAAGTTTTTTGTTGTGCAGAGATAGACAGATGAACATTTTATGTTAATAGCCACGAAGCTTGTCACAAAAAGTTTTTTGAAACTGTAAACATACCACATACGCCGATTTATATTTTATAAATTGACATCTGAGGATTATAACAAATTTAATAGGAAAGGGCTAATATGGAGAAGTGGTCATATGGAAGATCAGGCACGAAAAGGTAAAAACATCACCTTAAACTTTAGACAGCACCCGGTAACCAGTAACGGAATTACATCGCGATGAACCGAAAGCGGCGAGCGCCAGGGCGCCGCGGGCGGGGCGGGGCGGAGCGGGGCGAGCTTTCACGCGCGGCCTCCCGAGCCTCGCGAAAGTAAAAAATATCGAGTAGCGCGCTCCGCATTACTCATTCTTACGCCGTCGCCGAGGACTGTTCGCATATTATCCTCTATTTTACCGCTGCTCTACGCTCGCTACTGAGCTATATCGCATGTCGTCGCTTGCGCGATCCGAAATGATAGCTCGTTGGCGATTTTGTTTTTAAACCATCGATTTATTTTCATAGATTGGCGACGTAGGTACTTCGCATGCAATATCTTCATCTTCGACGAAATGAGTGCTTCATTTGGGTGCATTTGAAAGCTTTTTCAATTCCTTCACAGGAACAGTTTGCTTTTTTAATAAATCAAATAAAAAATCAATCAAATGACTATCTTTTAAATTTCGTACAATTGACGTACAGTGGTCTAGGTAACAAATAAAAGTTTGGCATAATCTTTCTCAGGATGTTCGACTCTACATGCAGAATTATGAACATATCTCTTTCAAAAATTGGACCTAATCAATGCTTTAATATACAGAAATTAGTCACGAAAATACTGTCGGTACTCGCGATATGCGTCTTTTGCGTCCGCTGTAGCGAGTGCAGGACGCGATAACTCTTTGTTACCTTCATTGTGTTGGGGGGACGGTACAAATTACGGCCGGACGGGTTTCGTTTGACATGACGTCCCCGATTCTGTCCCCTGATCACACGAGTACCCCCACGAATGATAAAAGGCGGGGCAAAGGGGGGGAGAATTATCTCGAATCGCATCTTTTTATTCGCGAAAAACGCTTTCCGCCGACTGATTTATCTGGTACAGGGTGCGAACCGAATTCGCCGTTGTGCGATTTAGTTCATAGTGAGTTTTCATTTACGGAAACTGACTACAAAATGAAAATTTTTGGAATCACGGCATTTTCCGTAGCTGCACTTGCGATTTGGCGTGTGCTGCGACCAGACATCGATGTTGTCTACCTTTATGAAGGCTAGAGTAATAGCTAGATAGAGTACAACCTTTATGAAGGCTAGAGTTCTTTACATTATTGTTCACGATGGAAAATTCTCTAAACGCCCCAAAATGCATGCGGCATGAACATAATAGTTATTTTAATATATAATCAACTACAGTTTGTATAGGGTTTTTAAGAGCGCTATTCATACGGTTTTTCACATAATTTTATAGCCCAATGTATATATAAAATTATTTCGTAAATAAAGATATGAGTTCGCACGAGTTTTACTTCTGAAATACATCATACACGTATGCATTATAGACTCGGTAATTCTTGAAAGAGTTGACCACGTGACATGAAAATCGGCGGCTCTCATGGCGGTAGTCTCGCTGACCGATGACGGTCAGGGTCGTTCAGGGCCGCGGCCCTGTCAGCGGCGGCGCTTGTTAATGCCGAATAACGGCTCGGAAACGATGATAGAAAATAGTGAACTGTCCCAACAGTACGGCTTCCAATCGATGATAAATTTTCAATCTGGGCCTTCTTGATTCTATTAGTCTAAAATTGGATCGCCCAATTAGTCACCCTTTGAAGGACAAATCCGTATAGTGCAGCAATTATTATATAAACACAGCTGCAAGCAGCATTGAACCTGCAGTCTAGTCTGCATTCTGTGTTCCACAATAGCATATATTGCATAGGTTTTGGCATATCAGAAGTATATTCTGCACTCCTATAGACCCATAGTGCCTAGAGCATATTATTTCTACTTTGGTGAGGTCCTACTTCTGCAACATAGTCAGCCGACCAGCACCGCAAACAAAAGAAGAACGGCCGTTAACTTTCCTTTCGCGTGTGTCCGGTCCGTCACAATTACATTATAATACATTACAGCACTATCTATGACTATGGATAGTAAAACTGAGTAAATAAAACCATTTTTATGGCATTTTAAAAAGCAAACGAGTATGCCAACAGACAGTAGTAGGTATTCATTGCCGCCTATGAGGAACTACAGCCCAAGAGGTCACTATTTGCATTGCTGGCCTTCTAGAAAAAAATGAGCAATTTTCATAAAACCTTCTTGCCATATTGATTGGGATCATCGATAATGAATAGAACACTTGCCTTATGTACTATGTTGGTAAATGTGAAAAACTTTAGAAAAATCAAAAACTAGCAAGTTACTTTTATTATTCCAGTTTTCCGAAATAGCGTCGGTTGAGATCGACAAATCGCTGCATTCTATGGAACTACTGAGAGAAACACTTTGCCCACTCGCACTTAAGGGTTGTTTCGACGGCCTTTTCATATGAAGCCACTGCTTCCTCGGCGTCCGTAAACCATCGTCCTCGAAATTTTTCTTTTATTTTAGGAATTAAATAAAAATCGCATGATATGAGATCTGAGCCATAAGGCGAGTGAACCAGTATTTCTATACCTAACGTCCCCAGGGAGTCAGTTGTTTATCTGGCAGTACGCGGTGAAGCGTTGTTATGTTGAATGAGAATCCTAATACGAAGTTGTTTTTCCACGATTTTTTTCCAAAACAAAAAGCAAACAATTGTAAGTGTATCAGTACGCCATGATTGTTTTTTTTTTTATTTTCTAAAAAAATTGTTGCATAATGACCTGTCGTTCCGAAGAAAGAGGTTACCATCTTTTTTCAACGTTTCGACCTCCTTTTACTTTAGTACGTAACTCCTCCAAAGAAAACACTTATTGAACAGTTTGAGTTTTAGTTTCGGAATCATAACAGTAAATCCAGCTTTAGTCATTTAAAATTATAATGTATACAGTATTTGTGTCAACTCTGGCAAACCTTTGCGTCATTTCGTGTCACTA
Source organism: Eumeta japonica (assembly GCA_005406025.1). Classification (NCBI taxonomy): domain Eukaryota; kingdom Metazoa; phylum Arthropoda; class Insecta; order Lepidoptera; family Psychidae; genus Eumeta; species Eumeta japonica. The sequence goes on along the minus strand of BGZK01001984.1, from coordinate 80,687 downwards.
ATTCACACGACGTTTGTGCTTCGGTCAAATTATGAAGTATCCACCGACTACAAAGCTTCTTGACCGTTACATAATCATGAAAGATTTTGTGCACTTGACTTATACCGATGCTTGAGTTTGGCCAAATGTGTTAGAAGGGCATTATTTTGTCAGTCTCTATGATGAGCCGCACAGCATTGAAATTGTCTTTGGTCGTCACCATGAAAAGAGATCCTTCACGCAGATCGTCAGTTCGATTAAAACGGCCACGTTTGAACACGTTAAACCAGTAATAAGCAATGGGAAGGGATGGAGCTTCGTCATGAAAAGCCACTCAAAGTCTGTTATAACTCTCGTGTTCGTTTTCCAACAAGAGAGTTATATGACAAACTTTGGTTTAAAAATAGCAACGAAAGTCATAGCAAATTACTGCACGGAAATTTTCTCGCGTTAAATTCATATTAACATTAGACAATTTTCTTTTTGTAGCCAATTTGTAAAAACAAATGACAGATGAATGCACAGTAGGTAATGAGTTTGACAGAGAGTTTTGTTTATCAATTTTAAATATGTTTTTTATTTTACAATACAATTTCTAAATGGCTAGTTCTAAAGCTTTTAAGTGTCGCCCACGTATTCTTTGGTTTTTATATTTTACTGCATTTAATAAAATGTTTAATAAAAAAATTAAATTATTCCAGTTCCTTCTCTTATAAATTTATCCCTAACGGTTTGTTTGGTTTTCACTATACCGAGTGAAAGTGATCATCCAAAAGTACAAATACCACATTACATAAAAAAAAATAAGGCTACCATTTATGTAAAATAGTTTACAATTTTTTTTGTGTTAAAATCGTGTCAAAATATTGCTTACCAGTTATTACGAATATATTCAACCTGTCGAGTCCCGACTAATCGGCAACCCTACTAAATATTTTTGTATACTCATTAAAACAAACGCAAAAAAGTAAGCTCTTCACTTTCAACAAATTTAAATGACATTAAAAGAATGAAATGAATGAAACCATTAGCTTGTTTGCTGCATATTTCTGCGTTATATTTGAAGCCGACGGTATAGGTAATATGGAAATAAACAATGATATTATTAAGAGCACGGTACTGTATATACAGCTTAGGATTTCCAAAAATTATGCAGCGTAAACTCTATTTTAAAAAGTCTTGGTCTACCAAAAGGAGAAGACTAAAAATATTCTACTATTTTTTATTAAAAAATGTGGTCCAAAAGTAATAATTAGTTATTGGGAATTGTCGACTGGATAGGAAACTTAAAATTATGAAATAAATGTGGTCATCTTGGAATTTCCAGAGTAATATCAAAAACTAAAATATCTCAATATATAAATTAAAATCATTAACATTAGTCTAGTATTCACATCTATAGGTACTCCAAGCAACAATTATGATATATCTTCATGCAGTTCATTTGTTTATTAAAACATATAATACGATACGCAGGCCCAGTAAATTTGAAATAAAAGTCAGTGTGCATATTAATATTTGGATAGCAAAAATATAAGCCTTTTAATTTAAAGTGGACAACAACAATGCTGCCATAGAATTAAATTTTAAAATATAATTTTCACATACATAAAAAATTTTCACCAGTACTGTTATTACCAGTAATGTTAAGTATTATTTTTAACCGATTGTGTTTATTAAACATATGTTAACTTTAGTCATATTATTGGTTGGGTTTTACAAAGCAAAAATGCTTATAAAAAATATTGTATAAGCCTTTTATGAAGCATATTTTATAATATACTTTATTTCTACTGCAAATAGAATTTAAGCCTAAATCTTTTTCAAACATATTTGCAATTAAAGATTCAAATATCCGTACATAATACAAAAATAATAAACGTAAAAGTACAAAACAAAGTACAAAAGTAACAAAGAACAAAAAAATTAACACTTTTAACAAGAAGAATATCTTGTAATTTTTTCCTTTGTACGTAAAACATTAATTTCGATTTTATGATTTTGTTTTCAGTTTTGCGGCCAGTTAAAGCAAACTTCAATAATTGTTTACAAATAGTGTTAATAATTCTAACGATTAAAATAATTTCGCAAAATGTTATTAAAACAGTACATTTAGCAATTACAATAAAATACAGTATTTATGCATAAAACGTAAATACATTTAATGAAATATTATGTATGATATTTAATATATTATATAATTACTAAGCAGGTGTTTTTTGTTATTCATTTATATTAATATAGAACTACATTAATATACAAAATACTGTTCGCTAACAAACAATGAAATTTTATTAAAATTTATTATATACAAATTTAACTTCTATACAGAGTATACTGTAATGGATGGCTGAGGTCTTTTCAGTACTCGGAATCTTGATGAATTAAAATGCGATAGCGGTATTAGCCGCGATATGTGTATACTCAGTAGCACAATAATTACATCGCATTCTCTTCGTGATAACCTTACAATATCTTGTCATACGAATATATTATTCACATAGCATAAGAGCACAATCATTTTATTATCATTGTTGTCTATTTCTGTAAATGTACCTGACTGAATGTTTTTTTTAAGTTTCGTTACCCTTCCCAAATCACGATGTGAATGAATGCTCAGATCATAGATACTTTATTGAATTCTTTATTGATGTTTCTAATATAATAAAAATATTTAGTCGATAAATATCTGCTTTATAAAACCGTTTACAAAAAATGTTTTTATGTCTGCATGTATAATATCAAACTTTAATTTTATATAGAAAGCAACTAAAATCCTGAGTTGAAAGTATAAAAACGAGAGAAAATGTTCTGCCATAATCGATTCCAAATTTCTGTGGAAAGTCTTTGGACATTAAACGTCTCTCTACCGTTCTCTGTCATCCCTCTCAAGTTGAACACATTTGGGTGCACTGATGTTTGATATGACGGCATTTTATCAACAACAGTCCAGATATCACTCTGCTCTACAACTTGCAGCTGCTCCTTTATGTTTACGATGCATTTTCTTTCATTAATTCCTTTCAAAGCTTAATAAAAACTGGTAAGATCACTTACAGAAGCTTAAGCTGGTGAAACACTGAGTATGGTAATGAAACGATGTATTTTATTAGTACTTTATGATCATCAAGAAAATATACTACTGATGCAAAACCACTTTATGCGTCAGTTTCTACAGTGATTATAAGTTTTAAGAAGTCTTCATTTTCCATTAACATTCCAACTTGAGGACAGTCAACATTTCCAGCTTTTAATTATTTCATACTTAGTCTGGAAATTCTTTGCAAATACAAGTTAAACATTTTTTTTCAATGACTAATGCTTTAAGAAATTGTTTCATCCTGCTTGGATTGATGTGAAGTGGTGGAAGTGTGTATTTCCATTTAGCAATGGCGCCAGTTTTTCTAACAGTTAATGACTTTCTCATCGCCCATATTTTTTGTTTACAATATTTTTCAATAGCTCTTTTATCTCAAAGAAAAATAAAGAAAGAATATTATACATATGCGAAGTGAGTGCGCATCCAACACGCTTAACGGTTTAAGAACTAATTGAAATATTGAATATTAGTATTTAAAATTATGACAGAATAACTAAACCCAATTTTTCAAGATTTTATTCGTTAATTTTACATTCTGGAATAATAAAATTTACAGAAAAAAATTAGTGTATCAAAATGATTTTGTTGAGCTATCTAATAATACGATACACTTAAAAGCATTGACAAAAATATATATTATTTTTAAATAATTATAATGTTTTCAATATTTTTATTAAACAAATATTCTTAGTTATTTTAAAAATATAGAACATGTAAACCAGATAGATAGACATAAATGAATTAAAGTGTGGGTACACATAACAATGTGGTTTTTGTGATTTAGTTCAGTAATATTCCCAGAAATCACCTTTTATTTATCCGAATTAGACAAAGTTGTTCACATCTCCGAACCTATTCGAACAAAGTTAAGTATCCGTAGAGATTCAAGAAAAAGTAAATACATAGTACTTTTGGCAGTGCCATTCTCATAAGAAATAGCGAGCAAGAAACCATAGACAATAAAATTCGAACAAAAAAAAGTTCTCCAACAAAGCTCCGTCCGCGCGGCCATTGTCTTTGCCGAGCGCCGGAACTTCCGTCACATGGAAAAATGTTTTTGTTTTAATTTTTCTCCTATTCATTTCCGCCGGCTTCGGCAACCGGAGACTTATTGTGAAAGGCTTCGGCGAGCGCTTTCGTTTGCCTCGAGTACTGTTTAAATGAATTGACAAATTTATCAAAACGTCGTTTAGGTTGAGTAATTCTCATTCCCATTATTCTTAAGTACTTGTCGAAATGAGAAATGACTATTTGTTAAACCGACAATGCACGTGGACTCTTTATTATTTAATATAAAGAAAAGAATATCTTTATAACGGGTAAGGCATTGTACTAAGTTGTACTGATATATCGTGTTGGGTTTTTAATCATGTCATTTGTTAGGACGCGCGTTCGCATCATCTTTTTATTTCAGCTCGATGGCCTTAGCCCTAAGGCCTTTTGTGTCGACCGAGTGCGCGTTCGGGGCTTTTGACGACCTTTGTCAGCGTTGGGACTAATCCGTACTATTCAAGCAAATCAAAAATAGCTTTATTTTGTAGGTAATAGAAATTAAACTTGAAATGCGTCATAAACGATTGTTTTCGACATTAACATTAGCACCCATACCAAATGCTGATTCACCATGAGAAGAATGGCCAATTAACTCAAAATTTGTTCTTTTTTTATTCATAGGTACGAAGTATAGGAAAATAATAATTTAGTACAACATTTTTAGTACTAAATTTAGTATAACATGAAGCACCCTGATATTCGAGCAGTTCAATCCCATGAGATTTTTTCATTGAAATATTCAGACATGGTATAATAGCCCTTGCCATATAACTTATGTTTAAAGAAAAATTTGATTTAATAAAATGGAAAGATTTGAATTTCAGCTGAAATCTTACTATAAAAACACAAATATCAGGTTTTAGTATATGTATTGTGCCGTTACAGTTAAAATATAAATTTAATTATAAATTCTTTGAGAGATACTTTCGGATTCAAATCATAAGAAACAGCTCGCTTGTCCAACACTAAAATTGTGTGAATATAAACTGTATGGCTCCATATTAAAATTACATAGTCCATAAAACTGTAAAAGGAGCTGAAGTAAACTAGTCTCGCGGTGCTTTCATCAGTGAGTCGACGAATTCTTTTCACTGTACATGTTGTAGACCTAAATCTTTTGGCCAATGAAGTATTATAAGAATTTCAACAAAATTAACATCTATAATGAGACCAAGAAATAAGTTCCTGTCCATAATATACAGTATCTCGTTCTTGACCATTACGTTTGCGTCGATCAGTGTAGCACTAGCCAAGGACAATTTGACAGGTTTTGTTTTCCTTTAATTAGAAAGAAGATTCTCACCATTATTTACCATCTAATCACTTAATTATTTCAGACATGGCCTTTTTTACTTCGCCAAAATTGGTAATTGGTAATTAATCTTAAAAAAGAAAGAAGTATTACCAGAAAACAGTACAATCCCGTAACCATCTTCAACAAGATGTAGTAGATCATTAATAGAAACTAGGAATAGAAATGGTCCAAGAATCTAAACCTGTGCCAAACCCATATTGACTGCAAACCCTGACGTCACAATATCAACCATTTGAATTTCATCAAATAAATAAGACTTTAGAGGTCCAAATGATCGGACCCATGACGCCATAATGATGTCGTTTCCTAAGCAGTGTATCATTTAGAAACACAGTCAAATATCTTGAATAAATCACAGAAACACCAATCGTGTACCGTGAGTCCTGCCAGGCTTCAAAAATCTGCAGAATAAGCTCAACACCGACTTCAGTTATTGAGCGATTCATTGTGAATCCAAACTGTTTAATATTTAGTAGATTATTGTCAATATAGTTATAAAAATATAGAAATAATTGAGTTAAGACAAACTTTTCAAAAATTTTATTGAATTCGAAACAATTGATATCGGTCCAAAGTTTATAGGGTCAGATATACTACCGGATTTAAATAATGGAATTATTTTATTTTGCTTCATTAGATTTGGAAACATACCGCATGTAGTTGACATCAGTAAATTTGAACATAATTTCACAAGCATCAACGTTTCGCTTCAACAAAGGGTTCAGCGACGGTGGACGATGATTTTAGACATTCTGTAGTCGAAAGTGCAAAGAATTTCTCAAAAACAAAGGTAATTTCAATCTATTTGTTTAAAATTTCATCATCAATTTTTAATTGCAATTCTACAAGACGTATGTTTTTCAATTTCACTATTAATTATATTGCCAGAAGTTTTTATCGTATCTGTACTATTTTTTAATTTATTGCTGCTGAACATACACGCTTAAATACCTTGAAATAATTTCTTATTTAATAGACAAAATAACCGAATTGTTATCGACTTTCCTTCTTGAGTGCGTATAATCTACGCTTGCTAGTATAACTGCCTCTGTCGCTCAAACACTAAATGATAAAGATTTATTAAAATTAATATTTTTTAATCTAAAAATGTTTCTGCATTCAAACCTGGTTGTAGTCGACAATGTGTGAACTGTACATTTCATTAGGGTCCTTACACTATAACAAATTAGACAAGTTTTTAATTTAATGATCTACCACATCTTGTGAAGAACGAGCATGGAATTGTACTCTTCGCTGATGATACTTATTTCTTTTTTAAAATTAATTGGCAACGTGCTTTTTAAGCTTTTTAAGGATAATAGACAACAACCAGAGTTTGACGAAGTAAATAGTACTATCTCAGAAGTAGTTCAGTGGTTTACAATTAACAATCTATTGCTCAATAAGAAGAAAATAGAAATAAATAAATTTTTGTTGTTCAATACTAAATTGGTTGACGTAAAAGTAGAAGTCAGGGACGAGGTACTGGACGTTGAGGACACGACCCTATTCGTTGGTCTGAATTTAGATACTAAGTTACAGTGGAATTTCCTTATAATTGAAAAAAGATTAGTTTTGTAGCATATGCAGTGAAAAGAATTCAGTGGCGTACAGACGAAAGCGGCGCGGTATCAGTTTACTTTAGTTCTTTTCATAGTCGCATGACTTATGACATTTTATTACTGGGTCTGCAGCCGATATAAATACAATTTTTGTGCTGCAGAAGCGGGCTGTTCGTGCCATTTACAACTTGAAACCAACAGCATCTCTCAAAGAAAAATTTAAATAAATTACTATTTTAACTGTGCCGTCACAATAGATATACGAAAATCTGGTAGACGTTAAAATAAATATAAAATCATAACAAAAAATTAGCTATATTCATAATATTAACACTAGACATAAGAATAACCTTGCTGCTTATAAAACCAGACTCAGCAAAGTTAACAAACCATTTAAGGAGCAATGTGTACGTTTTTATAATAAGGTCCAAGTTGAAATTAAAAATTTGTCCTTTCATAAATTTAAAACTTTCGTTATAAAAAAGTTATGTAGTAAGAGCTAGCCGTATCTTAATATGTTAACGAAAAAAACCCGTGGGACTGAACTGGGACTGTTTCATGTAATTTTCAAATGTTGTGCTAGTTTTACTGACTACCTACCATATATCTTAGAGTGAAATCAAAAATGAATCAGTATTCGGAATATGTGTTAATGTTAATACAGTAAGAATACTACAATGATGTACTTCAGGAGGAGTTCTATTACCTAGGAACATTGATCTATAAAAAAGAAGATGCATAGTCCCGCGCTCAAAAACGGCTGCGGTAAATGAGGCTAAAACAGATAGTTTAGCACTCATTTCATTCAGTGCAGTTTCGTCGCACCTTTCGTTACGATGTGGAAGTGTTCTATTAAAAATACAAAAGTAACATGTGAAAATCTATGCAAAAGGATGGTATTTCTTATTCGCATAAGCAAAATTTAGTTTATTCGTAACAGGTGGTCAGTCGTGTATTATAATGAGCACTCGATGAGTATTATGTATTTCTTTATTTAAAATAGTATCAAAAGCCGAGATATGAACCGGCTTTAAAGAAATAAACCTAAGGAACGCCGGTCTTGTATTTCTTGCGTTGTCACATTATTCAGTCGCTTAACAATAGAGACTCTGTTCTTGTACTAATAGAACCGCTTTTTTTATTTGTTTCATATATATATGCTAATCTTAAAATTACCTCTAAATGGAAATTATATAATAGATTAAACCAGTTCTGAAAAAATAACTTTAATTGTATTTGAATTTGTTCTTTAGCAAATTTTTATTATTATTAAGTCAAAAGATATAATTGACAGGTCATCCACCGTACAACCCTGATTTGGCATACAAAGATTGCTATTTATTTCAAAGCGTGAACAATAAATTATGTGAAACGTTTTTCGAGCCACGGAGAGGCCGTTGATGCGTTCAAAATGCATGTTTTGGAGATACCTCAATCAGAATAGAAAAAGTGATATAAAAATTGGTTTCAGCGTATGCACAAGTGCATTGATCATCATGACGAATATTTTGAAATACAATAAAACGATATTAATTGATAGATGTTTGTTTCTTTTTGATATTCCGGACAGATAAATAGCAGCCCTCGTAATATAGTAACTTAGGGACTCCGCTCATTGTTGAAAAATAAACATTGAATTTTGATTTAGATGTAATAAATATAATATAAGCCCTTTGATTTCTACGACGAATAGACCCAGGTAAATGTGGCCATCAGTGGCACACTATCCATATAACGATTTAATGGAAAGCGTCCGATATTCCGAAGGCCAGCTCGTGGTTTGTCCAATAAAAAGTTTTCGAATTAGTTTTTTCTGAAAGGTCATTTACTTATTATTTATGCGAAATAATTTAGATTATCTAATGCTGTTTCAGATTGCTGATTTTCCAGATAAGCCTTCATTTTGATTTTTCCGCAGGTTTCTTCGTTTTAAATTCTATTTGTAGAGAAACTTAGCGTTGGAAATAAATTATTAAGGATATTGTTGCAGTCAAAATGCATTGTTTTTAAAAAATAATAATAAATTCGCCTTTAAGCATTGAGGTATATTGGGCTCAAAGGCCATGCAGGCTTTTTCGACAAAGTTGGGAAGGGCTCTATATCTTTAATTTAATCTCTATATCGAAATTGGATATACTTAATGGGACAGTTAGTCCCAAAGACGTGTTCGTCAACAACTTCGATTGTATAGTATATAATTAACGTCGGGCTAGACACGATATAAATATTTCAAATGATTTTCGTTTTATGGCCATTCATTTGTAGGTTCAATCATTTAGCAACTTTACTAATATTATTAACAAGATTTTTAAATAAAACAATACCACGTTTCTTAAGTAAGTAATTTAAGCTGCACATAAGAAACAATTTATAGAAAAAAGCTTATCGTTGTGCTCAAAAATACTTTAAACACGAAACAGTACGGAATTAGCCGTCATGGGTATCTTGGTAAATTGAAACTAACTAGGTAGGCAGTCCCGTACAAGACAGTACATTGTTTGTGTAATATATGTAATTGGAAGTTGAAATAGGACAACTGGTGAGCTCCTTGGAGCTTCTTCTAGGCAGTAGATAGACTTTCATGAGGCATTTGTACTTTTATTGGTCTAAGCACCAAATAAAATTTTTCGTCTAATTTCGTTTAGTGTTCATATACAGATAAATAATGAATTTCGGAATTGATTTTCAATTAATTCGCGTCTTAATTAAAGATTTAACTAAATAATTTGAAAAAAAAAACGCATGTATTTGGCACAGATTAAATTTCTTAAAAAGTGATGAGAGGAGACAAGGCAAAACGACTTTATAATATTATTGCAAAAATAGGCGGAACATGACATTGTCTAAAAACGATGAGTTTACACAGAAGTTTGCAAGATCTAATTTTGTAATCGTTGGTCGGTTAACGTTTGAAAATTACTAGTTTATTTGGTTTTCCTTTTCCTTAAGTACCGGTGGCTCACTCGCCATTTTTCCAGCTTCCATTAATTCGATCATCCTCTATTAAATACCTTATTCTCTCTGAAGAGACCAGTAACCCACTAGTGACTCCTCTGGGGTTGCGAGTGTCCATGGGCGTCGGGGACTATCTACTCTCTGATAACTCGTCTGCTTGTTTGTTTTTCAAATATGCTATAAACATATCTATCAGGATAAAAATTTAAATTTGTTACATAAATTGTTTTAATATAGTTGTATTGAATTGGAAGAAAACGTATTTTTAATATCGCATTTGAAAAAAATTAATTTCACTTTAAATAAAAACTATACTTCTTTCGTTCCTTATATTTTTATGAAAAAAGTGGCGGACCATTCAAACTCGAAGAGCGCATAGAGTGGCTGTATCTCTATCAAAAAGACGATGAACTATGAAAGCAAGATCATGTGTGGGACCAAAACAGAACATGATCTATAAACAAAATAGGTACAGTGACTTTAATCAAAACCAGAATTTGATGAATTCCGGATCAAAGTGATATTGAGTTCATAACTAGTCCTCTGTATTATGAAAAACCTTAATTACAAAAGAATAAATTGCACACATAATTTTATGAATCTATTATTTATTCGTAACAACTATGGAAAATGAAACAAACGAAAATTTGTAAATTAATTTGTTGAACAGGGCAATCAGAAAGTTTGGGAATTGTGTTAGTGCGTACGAATTTTTTTTCCCTCCCTCGTGCCGCCCCGACGTACAAAAGCTATTAACAAAGTTTTGGGTGTTAAGGCGTGAGGTTTTTGATTCGGGGAACCCGACGACGTTCATGCGCCGTCGCTGCAGCCCCGGATATTAGCTCGCGGCTCGTGTTTTTGAATTAGAAAGTGTAAAGTTCAAATCCTGGTCACGGACTACTGGACCAATGTGTTTTTAACTTAAATCACTTGCTCTATGTTTCGGTGAGCAAGTTGAGCCGTCGGTTCCAAAAGTTGCCATCAGTACAGAAATCGAACTAAGACAATCTAAGTTAGGTCAGTATTCTGTGAATTGCTGAAATAATTAATTAGAATTTCTAAAGAAAAATAATATATAAATAATAAATTTTAAGAGACTGAGAGAAAGTCACATGAAGGGGGCATAACGCTTTTTCGTTATCTTGCTACTTCTAACAGTCTATTCTGACCGCAACCACGTTAAGGTTTTCGGAAAGAAAATAATATAGAATATTTTAAATGTTTTATTTATAAAATCGATTCGATATAAAACTCCATATCGAATCGTATTTTCCATGTATTTTCATAATATCTGTAACTACAGATATTATGAAAATACATGCCATCGGGTGTGAGCACTAACTCAAGAACGTGGACTATGAATTTTTTATTATATTTTGCTGTAAACATTATGCGTTAATGGCATTGACACATACATATACACACGCGCGCACACGCTCATGCATGCACACGTACACGCACTCACACGTACACACATGCACATACACGTATACGCGTATTCGTGACCGGGATGTACTCCGAAAGTACTAAACCGATTTTAATGTAATCTTGAAAATTATGTAATTTTGTCCAACTCAAGATATAGGATAGTTTTTATTGTGATAGGTGGCGTAGTTATCGATGTCTAAATTTTTTTCTATTTTTTTTACGATTTCCATGGACCTGTGTCCCTCAATTGGCATGAAACGGGTTAACAAATATATTGTTCACCAAATTATGCCGCATTAAATTTAAATTCATTATTATACTTTAAAACACAATATTAAGTAAACTTGGACCATTAGCGGTATCGGAATCAAAACGGAACGGGGAGAACAACCGGGATGAAAACCGGGACCGCGATCGAAATTGAAAACGAGATGGGGTCAAAATTGGTATTAGAATCGGCATTAAAATCAAGAGCCTGATAGGGTTTGAAATACATAATACAAAGGAATTATTTGCCTCCACCTTGTCCAAATCGGGACGGTGTTTGGTAGTGGAAGCAGAATTGTAAAAGAGACGAATCGCGAAATAGAATCGAGAACAGGACCCACATTGAGAACGAACTGGGGTCTAAACCGACTGTGGGGTCGGGAACAGAATTAAAAAGTGACTGGGATCAGAATCAAAAGATTGGGATTTATCAATACAAACGATTAGAAATTCATTCTTGGACCATGCGGTAGAAGCAGTAGGTATTAACTAGATGGGCAAACCATCTACAAAAAAGGGAAGAATAACGTATACCGGGCCAACGGGTATATATATATGTGTGTGTGTGTGTATTTATAATAGAAATGGTTTGTTTGTCCGGGAATTATGTAAAAACTACTGAACTAATTGGTATGGGACTTTGACCTTTTAACGCAGGAATCGCTTGGAGATGGTATACAGACTATTTCAAAATGTAAAATTATGTTTGCACGAATATTTGTTATATGCTGATTGCTGGACAAATTAAAATCAAATTTTGCATAGAAGTAGAATATGTTGTCAAATACAATATAAAATTAATGTAAGTAAGCAAGGTTGTTCTCATATTTAAAAGTAAATCGAACTCCACTGACGTTTTGTGATTCGCGTTTTGCGATTTTAATACTGTAAATCATGAAAAATTTCTCAAGAAGCTACACCATTATGGAGTTACGGGCTGTGCATTAGACCTTCTGACATCATATTTGATTAATAAATTTCAGAAGGTTGACGTTAATGTCATGAGATCGTCTGGATCCGGGATGTGCACGGGAGTGTCACAGGGATCAATCCTCCGTCCGTTCCTTTTTTTTCTTAATGTTAATGACTTACCTCGCCTTGTTAAGGATTTTCATGAGCTAATATTGTTTGCAGATGATACCTCTTTATTAGTCAAAGTTAATAAACATCAACTCGATTATGACGATGTGAACATCACTATCTTTAAAATTGAAAAATGGTTTAATATGAATAGTTCACTTTTTATACAGAAAAATTAAATGTGTGAAAAATTAAATTAAAACATTTGAGATTGTTGATAGTGTAATGTATTTCTGGGAGTGAATGTAAATATTAAATTTCAATAGGATTTTTATATCAGTGAGTCAACGAAAAGGTTTAGCTTTGCTGCATTTGAAATTAAAAAGACAAGAGATTTGTTACAGTTTATGTACCAAAATTTAAAACATGTAAGAAAAATTTATATTCTTTAATGAAAATAGTGATAAACATAATTTCAATACCAGAAATAAAGATAAACTGTCTATATTGTAGTCGACTACGTTCGCGAACTTATTGAGGGGGCTCTGATTTTACAAATTTACTCTTATACAAAATTTAAGTCTTCATTAAGAAAACACTGCAAGATAAGGTATTATATAATCTCTGAAAATTTAGAAGATAAATGGACATAATGAGCTACACTTGTTACAAGTTTGCTTTTCTTGTAATAGTTTTATATACGATTGTATTCTTATATAATTTTGCTAAGGACTACCGTCAACTTTTTTGCCATTCTTCTTGAGGGATAACTGCCTTACGAACAAAAATAATTTGAAAATAGTAGTGAAATTTAAGAAAAACTGTAAATATTCTAAATTTTATGATTTATTTCAAATGTCATATTATAATTTATGAAATAAAGATATTTTGAATTTAAATTTGACTATAAAAAAATAATGTTGTATTGTAAAATAAGATTGTATTTTATGTAAAAAAATGCATGAATACTTGTAAAAGTGGTAATCAGTTATGACTAACATTCATGGCCAAGAAAGGATTGGCAATGAGATCCCGGTCCTGCTATCGGCCATCTCCACAGAAAAAATGGCTGTTATTAAAAAAAAAACAGGGAAACCGGATAAGAGCATATCGGACCATGCTTAAATGTTAGGTTCCGAAGCCCTTACTACAAGATGGAAAACTAGGTTATTAGACTTTTGTACATGTTTCCCGTACTATACAATACATTAACTATGAGCATTTTAGTCACCTATTACTAAAGAAGCAAGTAGGTATGCCAAGTATTACTCTTAAAATAAGGTAATCTAAAAAGCACCAGCAAAAGATCGTATCTTTATGGCACTTACGTCCTTTTGTTGAGAAGCGCAGTTTTTCGGCAATAACTCAAAAGCAATTTCCGATTATGTTCGAAATAATTTTCATTGAAATTGTTTGTTATTCGTAATCTCTGTAATTTCTTTTATATTTTTTGGACATACGGTATAAAAATAAAGGGCGAGAACAGTTTTTGCTACTCTCGGAGCGATTGTTTCTGAAAAATACTTATTTTATCAACAAAATTGTTAGAAACCTTAAAAAAATATCTATAGAAATATGTCCCACACGTTCATGGGTATTGAATATACCTTTTTTCAAAATCTGTCACATGTATGGAGTGCCTCTCCTAGAAATATTTATATTTGTTATTTAACTATTAAACTAAGTAGCAGCTTATACAAGACACATACTATAAATTTCAACAATATACATCTTGTAGTTTTTGAGTAAAATGCCTGTGACATACGATCCGACTAATGGACGGACGAACATGACAAAACTATTAGGGTGTAGTTTTTGAGATTTTGGCTTAGAAAGCTAAAAATGAAGGGATTTATTTTATGCACATATGAGAGTGAAACCACGGGCTTATTTGAATTATAAACAAAGAACAATTATTGGGGAATTTAATTTATGCCCAGCTAAGCTTTTTTCTATAAATCAAATATTGTAAGTTTTAATATACTTATGTTTTGGTAACGTACAATGGATCGCAAAAGAGTTCTATCATTTGATTGGTTTAAAATTAAAAAAAGTTTATGTAAGGAAAGAATTTTCTTGATACTATATTATAGTTTCGAAAATATAGGGAAGCTGCATTTTTACGAATATATCTCTTACAATGAAGGAGGGATGAGGAATATAATGTATACATTTAGTATTGAACTAATATAAAACACGCAGGAGGTATTATTAACTCTATATTATATATATGGATTACGCTGACCTTGCCTTTTCTTATGATATCTGAATATTCCCGATGACAAAGGTTTCGTGAAATATCTGTGAATTACATTTTCACATACGAAAAAGATACATATTTGTGAAATCCTTTTTGAATTGTAATCTAAATTTTCTTGGAAAGTGTTAGATGAAATAAACTTTTTCGACGTTTGTATAAAAACGTCTCTTATTTGATTCTTTGAATTTAATCGTCACATATTTCATTTATCATAAGGTCTCGTAGGTAACGTGCTTCAACACTTTTTCTCAAATATTTTTTTTATAACACAGAATATTTTGATAAGATGCTGTGTGGAATGATAATGTATTTAACTCAAAGAAAACTAATTGTGGACTTTCTCAAGAGAAATGTAGAAAGTTACCATCAATTCTTTCAAGTAAAAACTACAATTAACTCATGATGACATTGCAAATTAATGTCTGTTTGTGAACTAATAACATTTACGCTTATTGACATGTATTTAATTCACCGTTATTTACTGACTCATATGATTATTAAAATGTAATGAAGCGTAAAAAATAA
Source organism: Eumeta japonica (assembly GCA_005406025.1). NCBI lineage: Eukaryota > Metazoa > Arthropoda > Insecta > Lepidoptera > Psychidae > Eumeta > Eumeta japonica. The sequence continues at coordinate 65,223 of BGZK01001984.1, read as the reverse complement.
CCTTGGACGAACTTCGCATAAATAGCTTTCACTTTTTGAGTTACAAACGATGGAGTCATTATTGATGTATTGCTATAAGACGAAGCTCGCGTCCGTGCTATGACGGTAGTATGATAAAGCACAACTTTGAACATCGCGGACTTTTGCACTTAAATAAATTCTCCTCTGTTTCATAGAAATGGATGAGGGTGCAGAGGAAATTGCCGCGTTAACAGCTTTACGTTTTTCCTATTTTACCATGGTCAATGACTGGAATATAGATTTGCGTGGGATGAAAATCACATAAGTAAACTCTTCATTGTCAAGTGCTATTCTTGTAAACAATGAGTGAGTGGCATCGACTGTTACCCTCTGCCTGATCGAAGAACTAGAACAACACGCCAGCGGTCAATCCGAGTCTGCATTCGCCCGCACAGATTCCAACAGCGCGGCTTACCGGGTATCGTCCGGTGTACACACTGAGCTTTATTAGTAATATTGTTATTAAATAATATTGTGGGACGTAATTCTGTGGGAGGTACCTAGCAGATCTTGGATGATGAAGTCAAAAGATTCGAATATTCTAAATGAAAGAGTATTTTCATTTAAGATAAATATATTTGTTCATGAGTTCTTCAATATTTCTTTCTACGGTTTTTCAATGGTATACTTATTAAATTACTATAATAATCCACTTTTTATCACTGTTGAAACTTGTTCACTCGGGCATCAGCCCTCGCCCTCTTTTTCCATACTTCTTTCTAGTCTCTACCCATTTGTTTTCCGCGAGCTCGAATTCGAATATTCTATTCTACTCTAATTTTAAATTGAACGCAAACCCGCGAACCCTCATTTACGAGCACGAAGGTCATACATGCCGTTATACCTTCCATGCCACCTACTTCTACTATATCATTCCCCTCCTTTTAGAAAAAAAAATATAATGAAAGTATTTTTTTTTCGCAAAGGTCTCAAGCAATTCACATTATTCATGCTAAGCCCCATGTATATGCGGAACGACGAACATATAAAGTGGTGTGTCAAGTTCACTCTTCATCCTTTGGCATGGCCTTCGATTTAGTATTTAAATAGTTTATAGTGACGATATGCTTACTACTTTCACATAAAGACGCGTAGCCATACTGCCAGGGTGTATTCATCTACCAAAACCGCATTAAAAGGTAGACGACTACTTAGAAAAACTAAACATGCTATTCGTATAAAAAAATACACTTAGAAAAATTGACGTATCATAAACTGGAGTTGGTGGATGTCCCGAAGGCTTGTGGGGCTGCCAAAAGATGTCGGCCGCCACTGAACCGCAGTGGCTCGGCCAGCACCCTTCTAGCGCCGCCCCGTCTTCGAGGACGAGGCGGTGCTAGAAGTGAAAAGTAGAAGTGAAAGATGCTGAAAAACACTTGAGTGTTTTTGAGTGTTTTTCAGCATCTGAATCTATGTGTTATATGAGAAAACAATTCAGATCGTACCATCAACCATCATTCCAGATCCAATTCCTGTCGGAAAGCGAACCGAGAACCGTCCGAACCGAGAAAGTGAAGATGAACCGTCGCAACTTTACGAATATAGTTGTCTCCCTTCATAAACAGAATCTCGCTTCCATACCTCACCTCTCTCACATAATCTTTAATAATTAAAAAAAAAACAGGTCACGGTAGTTCTTTTTTCTTCTTTACCCCTTTTTTCTACCGTGCTTTCAGATGCTGAACGCGGCGTTGGCCGCCTGGAGGTCCACCAGCTCACACGCAGGCCACGTAACATAAAAAGGACAAAATGTTAAATTACAAAATTCACACTATTATATTATCAACACATTTTATTAAATGGATTGCAGGGCAATAATCATTTACCTCGTATTTATCCTAATATTTCGTTATACATTAAGTTTAAACAATTTATAATACATATTTTTAGAGTTAATAATGCCATCGTGGCATAAACATACTTGTTACTATGACGATATATCATATATGATTTCTCTGGCTATTTATAGGTTGTATATAAAAGATTACCCTATAATCTAAGCTGAAACCTTTTCAAGCGAGCTACGTGAACTATATTCCTTACACGTTTATTGTGGGATTCTATTTTATATGTGGCGCTCGATAATTGTTCTACAATTCTATATGCCCTATATAACATTGCATTAACTTAAAGGTTTTACCTATCACTCTTCTAGGCACATATACTATTACCAAGTCTCCTACATAAAACTCTAAAGAGTTCTTACCCCTATCGTAGTTAATTTTTTGTTTCGATTGCTTATTTCTAATATTTATAAGAGCTCCATTAATAATATTATTTACAAATTCTTGTCTCTGACTCATGTTATTATATGATCTATTTTCATTCCCTAACTGAGCATTATCTAAAGGGAAGATTGGTTCTCTGTCGTACATTACTATATAGGGAGACATCCCTGTAGTGCTCCTTATCGTTATATTATACGAAAATGTCACTAGAGGTAAAAATGTACACCAAACTCTCTGGTCACTGTCAACATACATTGATAATAGTTGCCAAAACGTCCTATGAAATCTTTCTATCAAACCATTCGTTTGTGGGTGAAACACAGTAGCAAACCGCGATATTGCCCCTAATGCTCCGAATGAGTTTCGAACCATTCTTGAGCAAAAGACAGTACCTCGGTCGGATATTACCTACCGTATAGAATCAAATTTACAAAATATTTCGTTAATTAAAAAAAACTGATATCGCTTCAGCAGTAACTGGCGGAACAGCTTTTGTGATAACATATTTAGAGGCATACTATATAGTAGTTATTATATTTGTTACCGCGCATAGACCTTCTAGTAGGCCCAACTACATAAATCTCAATCTTTTCTAAAAGAGCCTGTACTATAATCGCCCGATTGCTCACTTTCTTTCTTTCTAAACATACACGACATAAAGCGATATACTTTTCCACTTTTATCTCAGCATTCTTCACGAAATATCTCTCCCTGAATTTTGCTAATGTTTTCGTTAATCCGAAATGCCCCCCTGTCCAAGGTTTTATTTCTTTCAACATGTCACCTCGGTAAAACTAATACCTCTTTTCTATGCCCTAACTAATTTACCCTCTTATATAAAACTTCGTTTCTCACAAGAAAGTTTCTATAGCTACCTCAGTTTCTACCTAAGGCTTGTACGTCTACAAGATTCATCATCTCTTTGCCTCTCCATCAAAGCCTCTGCTGAAATCCTATATACTGCTTGTAGTTTATATCGTTGAAAAACGGACAACTCCTTATTTACATCCAAATTACCTATGTTCCATTGCTTTTCTGGCATGGAAATCAGGGCTAGGTGGCATCCCAATAAGTATTTTTCATTCCTACCAACCCAGTCTTGGAAATACGTCATCACTGCTGACGCCAACTTTTGTTCGGTGCGCGCCGGCGTGTGAGACACGAGCGGTGCATGTAATTCTTTCTTCCCGAGAACAATTTTATTTTCATTATACTCTAGGAACACTGTATTCTGCATCATAATATAAAATGTGTGTTTAAATTTAGTTTCATTTATATAAAAGTCAATTGACGTAATCCCGGTAAATTGTAAAATTGACCCATTTACCTCTTTAATACGACATGGAAGTTTAATTTTACACTAACACTATTAATGTCTATTATATCTGTGTTGACAGCTCACGTCGGTTCCCGAATCAATCAAAGCGTTTACATTACCTTCTTTTACCGCAACCTTTACGTACATGCTGCCGGTATCCAGATGGCGGGTGGTTTCATCGGACAGCAGCTGCTCGTCTTGTAGTCGATTCACCGCCGTTGCCCCCTCACGTTTCCCTGATGACCCTTCAAAAGTTGAGGTCGCGCATAACTCGCCGGAGGTAGAGGTCGCGCTCCGCCTCCTTGGTTCACTCGGTGCTAATTTTGTCTCGTTGGTGCCATGTAGCGTCGCTCATCGTCGCAGTCGCGAAAGCAGTAGTGTCGAGTTTCCGTTCTGGGCTATTCTGGCGGTCTCATGTCGATCTTCTTGTCGCTTGCAGGATCTATTGGGAAATTTTCTTTGATTCCCCACTCCATAAGTAAGTCATAAGTAGTCTCTCCTTTAAAGGCCATAACAAGAATTACTTTATGTCTTTTAACTGTGAATTTTTGTGTCATTTTTTATATTCTATAAAATATGTATGTGCAATTATAGCCTGACAGAATGTGCGCCAGTCTGCGACTCGGATAACGCGAACGCACCGCTGTACGTTTTTGTTAATTCATATATACACACAAGTTGTAATAGTAATATTATAATTTATAAGTAAATAAATAAATAAATAAAAGAAACCAGCGATAAAATGCCTTCAGTTGAAATGTCGAAGATGCTGCGTATATAATAATCGTTACATTGGATGGTCCGGCAAGTGCCACGACAGACCTCTCGCACCCGATGTATGTGTCCAGGTCCACTAATCGCCTGTCTTAGTACTTTTGAACTTATTCCATATACCGTTTTGTATTCACTTTTTGTAACACCTAACGAAAAGAAATAGCAGCAGCGGCCGACTCAATTGCTACTCCGGGAATTGCAAGAACAACAACTAACTTGGCGCAATTTGAATCCCCATCTCGTATAGATAGATGGTTAACAAATAAATTGCTGTGGCAAATACAATTGATATACAATCCTCAACAGTATTACAATCCTGTGATAAGTGTTTACTTTTCAGTGGCAATACATTACGATGATTACATAATTAAAATATGCAAGTGTTTAATAAGGGAAAGTAACCATAATTATTTTTGCGATGATTATCGCTACAAGGAATTCGTATGTTTCCATCCCAAAAATATAACAACACACCCCAAAAGGTGAAGGCGCGTGGACCGGCGGCTGCCTTTAGGAAACTTTTTTAAATCGATTTATTACTTTAAGTGAATAATAAAATAAATAAGTATATACATACATAATTTATCCACAACAAAAAATGTCACGTATCTATGCCGCAGAAAATGTTTTTCAGTGATAGATCCTCCTCCGACTCCGTTGAAATCTGTAATTTATTTTCCGATTACTTTGCGTCAGTATTTAATGTTCCAGCCGTACAACTTAAACACTACTCTTAACAACACTGGCAAAAACGGTTTTACGTTATCTTCTATCCGAATTAGCGAATGTGAAATACAGAGGCAAATCAAAGCACTGGATATCAAGAAAAGTGCTAGACTTGATGGCTTGCCTTCAGCGCTAATTAAAACAATTGGTGATGAACTTATCAATCCATTGCACATCATATTCAATAAATCCCTTCAAACAGGAATTTTTCCTGATGCATAGAAGGTGGCACATATTTTACGTGTTTATAAATCTGATGACAAATGTTGTTATTCCAATTACAGACCCATAAGCATTCTGTCATGTCTTGGTAAAGTGTTTGACGCTATAGTATATGAATACCTTTACAACCACTTTAAATCAATAATATCACCCTCACAACATGAATTCGTTATAGGCAAATCCACGGTCTCAAATCTATTAGAGTCAAATCTTATATGTGCACTTTTTTTTGAAGAAGGAGGTCAGGTTGATGTAATTTACACAGACTTGTTCAAAGCATTTGACAGAGTCAACCACCAACTTCTATTTCAAAAGCTGTTTTCACATGGAATTGACGGCAGTCTTTTTAAGTGGATTTGTACATATCTCAACAACAGAAGCTAGCTTATTGCTCTTAAAGGTTACGTCTTATCTCATGATCACATAACTTCTGGAGTTCCACAAGGTTCGCACATTATTTTTTAATGTATTTATCAACGATTTAATTAGTCTTCTCTCATGTCCTACTCTCTTCTCTACGCTGATGATCTCAAAGTACTTTGTCAAATAATCTCACACGAAGATTGTGATCGATTCAGAGAGACCTAAACGTGATATACAACTGATGTATCAAAAATTGTATAACGCTAAATATATCTAAATGTCTTGCCATAAGCTTCACAAACAAAAAAAAAAAAACAAAATTTGCTATGACTACAAAATTGTGGGCAGGGTTCTGGGCAAAGGTCAAAGACTTGGGAGTCTTATTTGACGAGAAGCTAACATTTCGCTGTCATTATGCGCATATTGTAGGAAAAAGTAACAGAATATTGAAATTTGTCTTGCGGACATAAACAGACTTTTAAAAATTGATACCTTAATTGCGGTTTACTTTTGTCTTGTTCGAAAGTATTTTAGAATATGTCTGCGTACTTTGGTTGCTATTCTGCGACTTTTGGTCGCTACTCTGTCCACATACAGGACATTCAAAGACCCCAAACGAGATTTCTCAAGTTTCTCTCACAAAGATTTAATCTTCACCGATCTCCCATGGACTACAAACAAAGGTCTGATAGATTCATATTATCAACTCTCAAAACCCGTCACAAGCAGAACGATCTTTTGTATCTCCACAAATTGATACACTCCATAGTCGACTCGCCCTTTCTTCTCCTTTCTATTAACGTCAACACCTTTCATAGATTTCGCCATCAAAGAACGTTTACCCTAGATGTATAGAGTGACAACACCGCTCATTACGACCCAATTTCAAGCATGTGTCACCTTTACAATGATCTGGCATCTAAGCACGATGATCTGGACAATTTTGTGTAGCTAAACCACATACATTCAAACGATCCATGCAGGTGGTTCTCGATATACGCTAAACCCAAAAGCATTTTGTCTTTGTTTGCATCGCTGCTCATTGTCATTGGCATGAAAATTGTCACTATGGTTATAATTTTTACATAAATAGCACATCATATAGTAATAACATGTATCGATCATTATTTTTGCTTTATATTTTGTGTATATTTTAATTATTTAATACTTACTTAATCTCTGTCTGCATAGCACGCTGTGTGCACGTAGTGAGGATCACGATCCTGTCACTAATACAAAATTCTTATGTCCATTTACAATGCAAAGATTATCTGGAACTGAAAGCAAGACATGGTAATTTTATGAAAAAAATATATATATAAATTTATACATGATTATCTCGGTAAATGTTTACTTTGACCTTCATTACTTCTTTTGCTTATGAAATTTTGTTTATATAAGTGTTTTCTTTGGTAATACGAGATACCTAAATGAATTTCAAAGTTGCTTTTTTTTGCGCCTCAACGAAAAATTTTGAGGTCATAACGTTGTTGCTATGCCGTTGTTTCTCAACGAGAAATTGCACGACGTGATAAACTATATAAATGTAATACGTAAGCATACTTTGAATATTATGTGTATTACGTACTTATATACTTTTTATTGGAAATGAATATAAGTAATTTTTTTAAGTGGTAACCTAAAATACTTTGGCAAAGTCTAAACACACCGAGTGAAGTTCGGTTGTTGGGGTTCTTTGTTTGTGACACGCGATAGCGTATTGAGCTTGTAAGTATATCTGTCAAATTTAAGAATAAATATTTACTAAAAAACATAATTTGCTTTGGGTCGATCTTCTAGCGGATGTATCATTACAGTTTGTTGTGGGCTTCGTTTGACAGAGGTATCGTTAGTCTAATAGGGTGAGGCCCGCATCTCACCTGAATTTATTATTGAATTAGAACCCGTAACTTTATCCTATTGTGGTCCTCTTTACATTTAGAATTCTATGGAACTGAAAGCCAGGGATGGTAATTTTATGAGCGAAAACATCACATTTTCCATTCACGTGCTATTTAATTAAAAAGTTAGATCGTCTCCTTTCTCCCGCTCACCGTAATGTGCGATCGGTCTAATTTATCGAATCTGAAATAATATGAAATACGTCGTTTTGTTGGTTATAGTTCTGATGGGAAACCTGTAAGCGGAAGTTGAACTAATGCATGTAAAGTTCTGTTTTGGAAATTCGGTAGAATATGCATTATGTAAATCTGTAAATGTAGGCAAATATTTAAATAGTTTCATTGGCAAACTTTGACTATGTGAATCATAATTACTCTTTGTAAAAACACATTACACTGTACAAGTTATACTGTAAAGCGGCGGCGATCCAGTGGTTAAGATTATCGGCTTTGAACCAGAAAAAAACGGATTCGATTCTGGCTCCGGCCGAATCAACCGATAACTTTTTAAATCTAATCAAATTAAGCTATTCGCTCCGCGGCTCCGAGAGCACGTCCACCTGCCGGGCCCTGACGTCGTCAGCACGACGGCGACGGCGGTGGTCAGCAGCTTCCGACCCGCGCGGGGTCGGCGCGCACAGTCTAAAGGTCCAAGTCAGAAATAAGATTGCGGGGATATGCCTCAGCAACGGGGTCAATAATAAATCTGTTTTTATTCTATAAATGACACATTGTGTTATAATAAATAATTATTTTCATTTAAGCATATTAAGTATCAAAGGCAGGACGTTGCAAAGAAAAACACGCTTCCTCGGGGAACTCACGAGGCGGATATTTGCTTTGTGGAGCGCACGGCGTTAATTTCGGGCGTGCCGCGTACGAGAGCGCCGGCGCGCCCGTGCCTCGATTTCATCTCGCGTCAAAATAAACTCTGGGCACGCGGAAGTATTTTTTTGCACCAGGTCGCGCTGCGTTAACCACCTTTGCGTGAACTCCACAAAGACTGCATTTAACTCAGATAAGATTTGATTAGACGACTGATACAGTTACGTACACTTTCGGTATAAACCTAAAGATGACTGGTTAAAATTTTACGGAAGCGAGATATCGTTTTATTTCATTACGCTTTGTATGAAATTCATTTTAATTTCAAAAGGCATATTTTACATAGAGAATAACATTAAGTAATGATATTTATTTATTCAATAATTATCAGAAATAATTCTGTTATAAATATAACAGTACAGTCGTAGATTATTGTTGGATATTATTATTCTATACTATTATAATTGTAATTAATATAAACTGTATATGTGCACAATTCCATTCCTAATAAACTACTCCTAATTCAACTTATAATGAATAACAAATCACTTGTTTTTGAAGTCTGTTTAAAAATTATTTAATTAAGTTTATGAAAACAATATTTTATTTTAATGAAAAACTATTCTATTTCACATTTTTGATTACCGCATAATTATAACTTTATAATTCATTTAACTGAGTTACGTGTGGATTAAAACATGATTAATATAATAATCCAAGCATCTCCTTCATTTTGTTCGGAGCAAGTGGGAAAAGAGTTCCGATCTTGAATTTATTGTGCACTGGTAATCCTTCCAGAAATTTTACATTCTTAGTAGAAGGGCAACCATCAAACTATTCTTACACAAATTAAATAAGTTATTCTTATTTTTTTATAATATAAAAGTTCTATAATTCAACGTGATCTCATTTTCATTCTCTTCCACATTAAATTAATTAACCTAATTTTACTGTTCTAGCTAAAGCGTTCCGATGAATTCATACTAAGGTTGTCACGTTGGAATGTAAATGTTGTAAAAAATGAAAATATGCAGGCAGATTTATTGGTAATTAATTTTAATTTCGTGTACACTAAGTTTTACTAATAGTCATTTAGGAGTAGTTTGTGTCAAAAAATCGCAGTTACCTCCGAACCGTTAAGGAATGTTGTGGTTTCCATCTTCAGTTCAGCAGCATGAAATGATGCCTATCAGATTTAAAAATTTAACAACTAAAAATGAGCCCAAATGTACTATACGTGCCTGTAATATTTAAGGGTATTCCTCGATTTCTCTGAGATCCCATCATCAAAGCTGGACTTGGTTACTATGGGATTTCCTCGAGAATACACCCTATTACATAAAACAAAAAAACACAAACTCAAAATCGCTTCACAATTGACGAAGTTATCGCTGAACATACATGCATAAAAATAATTCAGTTCAATACAGATGAACAAAAAACCGCGTCCTTTTTTTTTGAAGTCGGTTAATAAAAAGAGGGTAACATTATTGTCTCATATGGTTCTACAATCAATGTATTGTATTAGAAAACATAAACGGATAATGTCATTACGCACAGTTGTCAAAAGCTGTTTCCGAGTGCACAAATAGAGTCATTTTCGTTCATTGTGGCGTCAGTCGCCGACGGGCGAGGACGTCCTCGAGTCCCGTAGTAGCGCGTTTCATCGGCATATCATTGGACGCCCGCCGGTCTTCCTGCAATTAAACGAATTGTGCTTCCGATTTGAGCAGTCTCATACAAATTTGTTTGTGCATGAGATTCAGTTCAAATATTTTAAAGTTGTAACGGAGAGATCGGAGGATGTCGTGACATTTTCCTCTAATTCTTATTTGCAGTAGCAACGGTTAATGAAAACCTAAAGGATGAAAAATACACTTTTAGACGATATTTTGAAAGGAGTCCTCCAACAGAATTATCTCAATAGCCTGAGCACTGTTCAACGTGTATCGCGGTCCACGGCGAGTCTACACAATCTCAATCACACTCGACGAATGCCTTCCATTCAACGTTCACCCGAAAAAATATCTCCGATGCGATTAAACTTCCCGAAGTCGTTCAATATAATATCAGACAAAGCGTGCTCATTACTTGCCCAATATTTTGGTGAAGTTATCTACACGTTCCTATATTTATTCTGTGTTATTATTGACATCGTTTTGTTATCACATTGCTAAATTTGTGTAGCTTTTGGTGTCTCGTGTATACGGTTATCTGGTCGGTTGTTTCCTCACAGAACAATCTACTCCACTGATTCACACATACGAAGCGTTGTTATACTTGACTCTATAACTTGTTTATGGAACATTAAAATTTATTGAAAAAAACAATATTGAGTTTGTTATATGTTACGACACGGATTAAAAAAATGAAAATCGTCGATTTTATTAAAACTGATATTAAACTTATAAAACTTCTGAAACATCATTAAGATAAATGGCATAAAATACTATGATTTTAGAGTAATATTTGACGATAAAACTTTTTCACTGTTCAGTTATGTTCTAAATCGCTTATCTATGAATATATCATACACAAACATAAAAATATATTGTTTCATACGTTCGAATATATTGTATATATAATTCATTGGTGACGTATGCGTAACTAATCATAATGTGAGTCTTAAAGTCGTATCACCAGATATTTTATTGGAAAAAAGTTCTGGAGTTGACTAGTAGAAATAGTAATGTTTAAATATGTAGATTCAAGAAAAAAAACAATAAAAATTCCAATTTTATTTAATGTAGTACAATTTGATATATCTATAACTAATTTTTTTTACTATTATGCGTTTCTAAGTTTAACTTTAGAAATGGCAACTACTTATTGCCCCAGTGAGCGTCAAATATAGAAACCAGGAAACTCCTTGATGTCTCAAATTTAAATTCTGCGTGGAGCTTTGCCATACATGCCAATCAATTAGCTTTCAGTGAAATATTTAAACGATTTACTTACTTCGTACTTTTTTCCGTCGACGGTTTTAAGTCGGTTTTTCGATACCTATTAAATTCCTCGCGTGGTCTTATATTTTTATAAGTAAGTGGGTAAGTAATTAAAATTTACGCAAACATAACATGGGCCACTTTTTTGGTATTAATTACAATTTATAACTTGATAAAATTAAACTTTACAGAAATAAATAGGGTGATTTTTTTTCATATAAGGCTAGTTCAATCTGATTCGGTTGTTCAAGTTAAAACTGTTCATTTAATAATTACAAACACACGCACACACACACACACACACACACACACACACACACACACACATACCTACACATGCAAAATACACATTACGTTAAATAGGACTTCCAAAGACTTATTTAGTACTTATAATTTTCTAATACGAAAATAAATTTGTATAAATAAAAATTACTGTAAATAGGTCGTATACAAAATCATACCGAAGTTAATACTAGCGCATTGAACTCATGTACAAAAAACTACGAGATGTTATACGCGAATTTGTTTGCTCAGAGGCTGCTGATGCTGCAACTAAATTAGCATTTACTACCCATATTTCTACGAGTACCAGTCTCATGCTGCAAAACTGTTGCCAAGACTGCGCGCCCCAGTTGGCGAGTGTTGCGGGATTTCAACAGCGATTCCGTATCAGCCATCTCGATGTCCTTGAAAATGTAATCGCTAGTTCTTTAACTATTTAGAAGTCGATCAGCAAGACGCGCTAGGTAGCAGACTTTCGACGAATACGAGAGATTTTGGATACGATTTCTAATAATTAAATATGTGCTTGTAACATTGATTTTCAGACACATCTCCATGCATGTAGATGATAACGCTAATAATCCCTGTGTGTGATTATGTCAGAGTTCAAAACTCAGAAAATAATGTAATTTGAAGCTAATATCACCAGTATGTCGGTTTGAAATTTGAATGAAAAGAAATACATTCGCAAAATGATGTGCGCCTACGCAGCGGGATTTTATTTTTATATATTTGCTCTTGAAAAATTCGCATTCGATTCCTATTTGGTTTTTCAATTTCCAGTATGGAGTATACTTTCTAGTTATATTATGCTATCTGAATATAGATTTTATACTTTAGAAATGGAAAAACTGAATAATAAGACAGAAATTGTACTGAAAGAGAAGTATAATCATTTGGCTATATCAGAGGTTTGGCTGTATGTGCCTCCATAAATGTAATTACAATAAGTACCTATCTGTATGAAAAATAGGGCGGTCCTGTTAACAAACTACTTGGCCAGGCAATTAAAATATTATATACATATGTGATTAACCATGGAGGCCAGATTTAAAATTTCTCACATTGTTTTTAGTCATTATAATGATTTCGAGCTCGGAAAGTGTAAAAATATAATTGCAAATATATTTATATTTGATATCAGAGCTCAACTTTGTCAACGTTGTGTTCCAAAATCATTAGATGTATTGACCTTATTATTATTTATCAAATGTTTTGTAAAGCACCTTTTTAGGGTTCCGTGCTTATCAAGAATTGTAGTTAAATTATAGGTTAGCCATGTCCGTCCGTCCGTCTGTGGTCTGTCTATGAATCCTCGACTTAGCTCAAACACTCGTAGTACTAGAAACTTACAATTTGGTACGGGTAATTTATTGTCTTATTAAGAATTTCGAGTTCAATAATATAGTTGTGCGTGTGCGTGCGAGCGTGTGTGTGTTTTTGTATTTTTCGAATGCATTGCTTTCTTTACATCGGCTTTGTGGCTGCCGACGCTGTTTTTGAAACAGAAAGAGGTAAGTGAGTAACAACAACAGTCTATCAAGAATTACACATTTCATTTTGAAAAAACACTTTTTTTTCGAATTTTTCATTAACGATATTTCTCGAATAAACCAACCCATTTTCATAAAGTTTAATGTTGTTGTTACGATAAGTGATGTTGTTTTATAAAAAATAATACAAAAAAAGAAGCTTATTAGACTTTCGAATATACCGATAGTGCAGATTAAAAAAATATTTCGGAAGTTAATTTATTAAGAAAATCACGTAAAAAAAAACTGCCTTTAAATTTTTTTGAGATTTATTTAAATCTACGTAATCGGTTCATTTCAAATTTCAATCAAGTCCTCCTTCAGTATACCTCCTTCAGAATACAGTAAATTCGAACTGGGGGCAATTCCATTAGATCTGTCCGTTCAAGGTATTTTTATTTATCCCTCCCTCCATTCCCTCCTCTCTCTTCACACACATAAATGCGTGCATCACACATATGTATATCCCTCTGAAAATGGTACGAATAGCTTCCTAGGATCTTAAATATGATGAAACAGTATATCGAGACTTTTTTAATCGGTCCATGTTTATAATTAATCAATAACGTTTAATTAAATATTGCATATTTACACGAATCATTCAACAAAAAAACTTACGAATATTTATTTTGACTTTGAGTGTCTGCATTTAGAAATACAACTTACATTTATGTGCAGTTCTGAATACCTTGTAAATATCTAATAGTCACTTTGTAGATCTTGAGCTTAATTGCACACATGTAAGCAACACGTTTATTTTAAATTCTCACAAAAACTACTAACGCAATTTCAATTGAATACTTTAATTTTATTTTTTAATTTGATACTTTCAATAACTAATTGGAAGCAGGGTGAAAAATTAATTTAATTAAATTTGAATTTGTGTATTTAGCGGAGTTTGTAGAAACAATATATTTCAAAGAAGAATTGGTGATTGGAAAGGACATCAGTCTGCAATGCCTAAGAATATGACTAGTAGGGCTTTTATTTAAACAAATAGCAGAAGTTATTAAAGTAATCGATTAAGCCAAAATATTCTTCAAAAATCAATATTAACTCCCAAAACGGTAAACACAGAGTCGTGAGTATAGATGAGCTACATATAAAATTGGATCAGAACGAAGAAAGATCATTAAATATCTATTTCTAAAATTATTAAAGAAGTTTACATTAGAATGATATCAAGATTATAAAGATCAGTATAGTCGTATTCACGTCTAACGTCTTAAACTGTTTTAATAGCCTCCTTTGCAATAATTCTAAATTAATGCTACTGATTCGAAATACTCCCGTGTTGTTGTCGAAAAAAAGCTACTTGAGCTCAATCAATAGAGTCGCATTCGGTCCACAAGTGACAAACAGACCAATAACGGTGATGTGATAGGTGGTCACGTCAAATAAAAGTTATTATACAATAGGTATCTGATATGGGATTGAATTGCTCGGCTCTTTGGTTATTTCATATTATTTCTACGCGTGTAGTACCAGTGTTATTAGTTATTCAATATTGTGTATCTATGAACAAAATGGAACAACTCTTGAGTTTCTTGCCCATTCTTACCAAGGTGAACGAGCATTCATAATGGGTGGTGTTGTAAATGTCGAAAAGAATGCATTATGACATATTTCAAGTGTAATAGTACATTACCTACGAAATAAAGATATACTTGATATGATTTCATACATAAGTGTAGTTTGAAATTCTTAAGATAGAGCTGTACACACACAGATAAATATAGGTTTAAGCCTCTATTGCAATCCCTCTGTATTGCAATCGCTTTGTATTGCAATTCGGAGAGGCTACCTCACTACAAACTTTAGCAATCAGTTGTCGGAGGGAAGCGGTCAGCACTTTTGTCGAGGGGATCTCGAGTTTGGTTCTTCCTGTATTTTAGAAAAGGGTTTCGTATATCTATAATGTGATATTAAGATCAAAATGTTCAAATGTTGACAGAGTAATATTCGTATGTAATTATCGTACGGGACATAAATCATTATACCACGAAGTTAACTGTCAGGGGCATTTAAATGTTGGATAAGTTCATTCGTAATAGGCCTAGATCGTGAGCGTAATGCGGTAGAAGGCGATTTGCAAGCGTGTTCTTTCATCTCATTTGAGTCGTCTCCTTGAACATTTCGTTATCTTATCGTCACCACAATTTTTAAAAAATGGTATTGTTAATAACATTCAATTGCTTAAAAAATTTCAAAGCAACTTTTTCTGCAAAATCTTGCTCTTACGTATTATAGTATAGTATTTATGTATGTACAAAATATTGTATTGTGTGTGGTGTTAATTCACGGAAATCTATAGTACACGCTCGCCTGCAACATGCATTAACTTGCAGCATGCAACCCACCGTATAAAATATGTATGTATAAAATAGTCTTGTTACCTATTGTTTTGTATATTAATTAAAATTAATTGTCGTCGTAAAAATTCTACTAACATTTTTTTGTGTCATCGAGACATACACTAGGTTAACAAATTTCATTGTAATGCCTTGAAAAATAGTACGTAGGTGAAACTTGAAATTTTTAGAACTGGCCACAAAACCGAAAAAAAGTATTTGAATTTAAAAAATGCAATTCTTTGTTATGTAAATTGCATTTGTCTGTCATATATTTTTACCAATTGACGCCAAAAACAAAATCGTTTGTTCAAAATAATTTAATGAGAGGAAATTTTCGTGTAATGATTTTTTATGATTTTTGTTGCTATTTAAACCAAAAACAAAGTTATAGTAAAGTATGGTTGGCTTTTTATGATGAAGTTCCACTGTTTATAACTGGTTTAACGAGTTTGAACGTGGTCACAATAAGCTGAATGACGATCTGCTGAGAGACGTTCTTCTAAGGCGACGACCGAATATAACGTCAGTATTGTGCGGCTAATGATAGAAACTGATAAAAGAGTGACCTATCAGCAGATTGGGATAAGCTTAGACATCGATATAAGTCAAGTGCACAAAGTCTTTCGTGAACAGTTAGTGATCAAGAAACTTTGTACTCGGTTGATAACTGGTAATTTGACCGAAGCTCCTCAAAATTTCCGTCGTGTTAATCGGTGCCACGAAATGATATATGATATACGACCTAGTTACAAATGACGAAAGCTAAATTTACCGTAACGATTCCGAAATTAAAAGATAGTCTGCTTAGTTGGTATTTCCTTTTAAGGACTTGCCAACTAAAATAAAATGAGGTCGAAGTTCGAAAAAAAATAGTGGTCTCGTTCTTCGGAATGACAGATCATTATGCAACAATTGTTTTAAAAGATAAAAAAACAGTCACTGCTGACCGGTACGCTAACAATTATTTGCTCGTTGTTTTGAAAAAAGTTCGGAAAAAATGACTTCGTTTCACAATTCGCCTTCATCGTGACGAAACCTACCGCCAGGCGAACGCCTTTAGAGCGTAAGGTACAGAAATACTGGCTCACCCGCCAAATAACTACAAGTTCGTATCGTGCGATTTTTATTAATTTCTTGTAAAAAAAACCTACGAAGAAAGTGATTTACGGACTCTGAGGAGGCAGTGAATGCAAATGAAAGTGTTGGCAGTGTTTCTCTTAATGGTTTCATCGAATGCAACGATGTATTGATCTCAACGGACACTAGTTGGAAGGAAAATAATAATAAAAATATCTTTTTAGTTTGCATAGTTTTTGATTTTCTAAAGAATTTCAGATTCACCCACATATGTTCTAAATTTGAAAAGAACTAGCTTTAAAACTAATACAACAGAAATAAGTACTGTTTAGTTTGTGACCCGCTGCTTCCTCCGTCAGTCATACTTTTCCTTCTTTAAAGTTACGGTGTTCCTCACCTCTCATAAAATATTTTATTCTTTGATAGAAGTTCCGGTGGTCCACTTCTCGTTTATCAGATGTCCTATTTGTTCTTAAAAGGCCGGCAATGCATTGACTTGTCAGGGTTTGCAAGCGTCTATGGATGGCGATGATGACCTATTTTCAGGTGACTCGCATGCTCGTTCGCCCCCTTGAATTTCACAAAAAAATAAGTGGCCTGCCTGGCGTCTATTCGAAGATTTATAAGGAACAGTGATATTACATTTATACGATAACACTGCTTATTGAAATTTAATTATATTAAAAAAAACACTCAAAGCGAACTGGACTGATGTGAACATGTTACAGTGTCATAAATAACTGATGACCTCGTCACAATTAAGCAACACATTTTATAAACCTATTTCGTTTTTGGGACAATTTTGCGTTTTCGTGTAAATTTAGATTTACGGCCTTATTTAGAATGTTCAATAAATTAGGTCATTTAAATAATCAGTATATCTAAAAAGTTGTTATTGGGAATTTTAATTGACACTTTATCTCACTGCCTGATCGTGTGTTAACGGGCAATAAATTGATTCGAGAAGCGACAACCTTAAATCTCTCCTAAGTAACATTCAATGAAGAATTAAAATATAAGTAAGACTTTAGAATGCAGTAGTTGGCGTTTTCATTTAGATTTTCTTGTAAACTGTGTACTTATGTAAAAATGAATGTACGAAATTTCTGCATTTCTTATTTTTATCAAAATATTATATCGAAAGAGATTTTGTAGTTACTGATACAAAGGGTAATATTCGATTTACATTATTCCCTTTAAAATCTTTAAACTTTGCTCTTTATAATTGCATAAAAAGTTATAACTATTGGTATTTTTCATAACAAATTCATTTAACATGTTACCGCCGGGCCGAACAAACGGCGTCTTTCGAGTTTGTCGTTGAAATATGATAATTTCCCAGGGGAAACGTTGCTTGCGTTCATTTCCTAGAATAAGCACTTAGTTGTATAATAAACAAACGCTATATAATATGCATAATGTACCTGCTATCTGCTCCAATGTCAATAACTTTAGGTGGGGCCTTCTACTGAATTCATATTGTATGTTGGTCCTCAAAAGTAACCCTTAAAATCAGAACTTTTATGCGATAGTTACACAATATATTCATGATTAGGCCGCCTAATTGTGTGTATAACAAACCGCAATTATTTTGTTCTGTAAATTCGGGAAGAATAGGCTGTAACAGATGAACAGACATACCGACCGAAAACGATCATAAGGGCTCTGTTTTTTTATCAAGTGTGTAGAACTTTAATAAAATAAGTGAAAAACAATAAGTTAAACGGTTTTATGGAAATAATAATGTAGAAAATGTACTAAATGCTAAAAAAAATAGTTCGGTAGGCCCTGGGTACCACCAGTCTTCACACCATTCTCCTCATCAATCCAGAGTATTGATCAGACAAAAAAATAAAATTGTGGGGCGTAGTGTATACAACCTGAGTATGTAAATAACATTTAGACGTCAGCGGTTCACTACCGATAGAAATTTAAAGCACCCCACGATTTAATTTTTTTCTGATCAATATTCTAGAATGAATGGTGTGAAGACCGGTGGTACCCAGGACCTACCGAATTATTTTTTTAGCTTTTAGTACATTTTCTATATTATTGTTTCCATAAAACCGTTTAACTTAAATTCTCTTTTTTACTTGTTTTATTTTCAAGTTTTTTCTCATTTGTTACCATATTGTTCCCACAAGTAATGGACATTATAAACGGTCAACCCCCCAGAGGTCCGATATAGAGGCAGGGCTCTTATACAATAAGATGGGCCCAAGTCTCGAGGGGAAAACGCTAACGACATATAATCTTCATCCACCCTAATGCCACATAGTCCTTGGCACGTTTTAAACTTATACCTTAACTTGGGTGGTGCATCGTTAACGACGTGTCGTTCTTAGCCACCTAACCTTATCTTACACCACACAATCCTTGACGCAATACGAAATCCTGACTTGGGTGAAAGATCCACGTTTGAATCCCGTTTTTCGTTGACGAAATTCTTCGTTTTGATTATATGCTTAGATTTAATTTTTTTATTAGAAATAATGAAACAAATATGAAATCTGGCATTTTGTGCCGGCAACCGTCATAGGTTTGAAATTTGTCGTAGTGTATTTTCAAAGTGAAGCTCTTATATTTTATATCCTATAGAGGGTATTGTGTGGAGGGTCCGTCTTTTTGTTGGCTGCCATATTGGATTTGCATTTTTATAGTGTGTTGTATTCTATTAGTAAACCCTTTTGTTTTATACCGATAATGATGAGACTGTGAAAAAAATATGTAATCCACCATTTTGTAGCGGCGGTCATATTGGATTTGCATTTTTTTCATACTAAACTGTGTTTTAATAGTGAAGCTATTTCATTTGACATCCATATTGAGTGGGTTGCAAAAATAAATATGTAATCCGCCATTTTTTTTGGGTCATGTTGGATTGAAAATAATATATAATATAGATCAATCCATCAACTGCGAAGGGGCAAAATTTCAATTACTAAATTTGACCCAAACGAATAAATGAACAGGTCAAGCTAAATTAAACCGTTCAAAACGGCAAACAAGCACGTAAACTTAAAACCAATTACTTTGTTATATTTATGCGTTTGGAATTTCTACAATTTCTTACAGCTTAGTGACTATTTCGTTTTCTTTGTAACATATTACTCCGTCGACGTCAATCTGTATGAATGACAGAAAAGTTTCCAAATTAGTTCTTTGGGTGTAATACGAGAACGGTATTTGTGGGACAATTATCGATCCAGTGCAATGATGAATATCTATGATTGTGGTCTAGTTCAATGCATGAATGCTAAAAGAGTACAGAAGAAAAAAATCGCCAGAATCTTCATTTTGGCCATTCGAAGGCAGGCCATGCTGTCGTTACGGCATCGATAGTACTCGAGACGTTTACAGCAATTATGACGATAAAGGAGCTATTACGAATACGAATATTTGATGTTACGGAATCGTGGGCTAAGAGCAGGATTTTATAAACGGGCGTATTGAAACATTCCAATATTTCTCTTTGAAAAAATATTCGAGACGCAGTTATATTTATGTACACAGAAAACAAACGTCTTACCGTCTTAAAGCGAAGAAAAAACACAAACAAATAACGTGGCGTTTTTCACGCCGATGGGAGCGTAACGCTGATTTATACAAGGGCGGCGTCGCCCGCGGCGCGGCGGGCGGAGCACCCGGGGCGCCTCGTTTGTGATATGGAACGAATGGAAAAATGAGCAACACAATGGGAGAAGTCCCTCCGGTCTTGCGCGAGTGCGGGGCGACGCGACCCGGCGCCGGCCCCGGCGTCCATACAGATACCGCCAAAATCAATTTTTAGACTTCTTATTCGGCACTGCTGACCACTCACGGATTCAGCTTTCTTAACATAGCCGATGAATTTTAAAACCTTATAGTTAATGAAAAACGTACTATTAGTTCTTTAATGCAATAGTAATTCGATACTTCATGATAAGATTCGTTCTTTAAAAAAAATCAAGTGATATAAATATCGCGAGCTCTCAGTATGAAGTTTCATTTCTTGTTTTACTGCACACTGGACTTTGATTTTTGAAATACCAAACGAGAGGTGTGGAAGGGCCGTAAGAATAAAGAAAAAGTAGAGAGAGAGAGAAATGATATATGGAGTATGATCGACTACATACATGTTTGTTTTTATACGAAGTTTAATGTATGGTATTGATATGCTATTTAATATTTTGGTGTAAAAAGAGCAACACTCAAGTTTCTTGCTAACAAGCATTCATTAAGAATAACAATTCATAATAAATAAGTGCTTTGTAAACGACTGGTAATTTAAAATGAAGTGGTTAAATTACAAGACATTGTAACTTTTCAAAATGTTAGAATGTATAATATGTCGGCTGTTATTTTGTAACCTACAAAATAAAGATATATCGAGTTTAAAATTAAGAAAAGAGGATAGATTGAGCTACACACACACGCCGAGAGAGAGAGAGTGAGAGAGGAGAGAGGGAGCGAGAGGGCGGGAGAGAGGGAAGAGAGCGTGACGAATAAGGTGAGGAATCGGAATGGGGAATATTATTAAGATAGATTACGAAAGGAATTTTAATAGAGATCAATTTCGGTATAATTCTTAATCCACGCAGGCGGAGCCGTGCGCGTAATACTACATAACTCTGTCGGTTGTCGTCTTCTACGGGTACGCAGCTGAGCGGTATCGCTCGTTGTCCAACTTTGACGGGAGCGGTAGGGTGGGGAGGCTCGCGCTGTTTAATTTCCAAACTCATCGCCGCGCTGGAGCGCAAAAAAGTTTCCCTCGATCAGATTTTTTTCTTAAAATACCAAAGTGTGAAATTACGAACGGAAATAGTTTAGGAAGCTGCCTAATTAATTTTTTCTGATTAATTTGAAATCTGATTAACAATATAATTAGTGACGTTATAAAGTTTCACATTTTATTTGTCTAGAGGCTTAAAAAAAGTGTTTGGAAATGAAACTTAAAGTTCTAATTTTTGAAACTGATTAAAGTTTTCCTTATCGCTTCATAAAATAATTTTCTAACGTAGTTTAATTTGCAAGTTATAGCACATTAAGAGATTATAATTAATATGAGACTGTGTTATGACATTCCTGGAAAGAAAATATTATTTAATATAAATAAAAACTCATTCATATATTTCCATCAAAAGGACTTTACCATAGGACATAGTATACAATTTCATATAGTAGAAAGAAAGACGATAAAATCAAAATTTCCAAAGAATGTTAAAATGTTACTTCCGGAACCAAAGTTGTGCTGTATTTGCTCATTATTTTAATTAACGTTTATCTTAAGCTGGAAATGAATAGTCAACTTGTATGTTTGTTTGCTCATTAACAAACAAGTTGATCTTATACAAAATTTTTGTATGAACCACTGTGTAAAAATAATAAGCTAACACATTAAATAGATTCGTTTATAAGTTTCACATCTAATTAGGAAAATCAGAAACCCTATTAGATCACTCATGTAGCGTCTCTCTCTTTGCCTGTTGTATGCATTTAATTGAGTATCCGTTACATATACATATTTGTAACATGTTAACTCACAAATAATCCTTTTTTAATTTCCCGAAAATAATTCGGAATATTATTGATCACAAATTAAAATTGATTTGTATGTATAGAATGTTAAGGGTAACGTATGAAAGAGTACAATGAGCTTCTTAAATTTTTTTTAATTATTTTTTTTTCTAATATACGTCGCTTGGTTTTGTATAAAACACAAAAATGTTTAAAATGTGATAATCTTCTACTTTTGCTACTTTACTCTTCGAACAATCTGTAAAATTCAAGTAAATGCCATTCTTTCCATAGGTATTTTACATGGATAAAATTACACTTACATTGGAAATGCACTCATACTTTTATAGGAATGGCAGTAGCAGTGAAACATATTTTAATGTATCTTAAGAAATTTCGGAAATACATTTTTTCTTAATGACCTTTTTATAGTGACAAATTAAAAAAAAAAACATTACCCCGTCTTTGCTCTTGCGCAGTTGGGACGAAAGTATTTTTCCGTAGACGTTATGTAAAAATAATGAACAAATATTGCCTTATTGTACATAATATCCTACCTAACCTAACCTAACCTAACAGCATAATACTTACACACTTTAATTTCACGAGTCTAACATAAGGTGGAGCTACAGGAAAACTTAAATCTTACTATTGTTTCTCAGGAACATTAATAGAGACTCCATTCGAACTTTTTACTTACATTTACTTTTTACATTTACTTTTTATCTAATACAGCCTACAGTAGTAAGTAAAAAGCACGTAGAGAAAAGTAACTTTGAGTGCGTGAATCCGTCCCGACGTCAGTCGGTTAATTCGTGTTGGCTAGGTCTTTATGTTTGTCGGCTGCGAACGAGTCGAGTCCGACAGAGTTCAGTTTAGAGAGCTCGCGAGCCGAGCGCCGGCCGCGCCCTCGCCCCGGCCGGAGGGCGGCGGCGCGGGCCGTGCGACTCCAAAACAAAAGTCCGGCGAGATAACGACTGGCCAACTCGTAATGGCACTCGTCGGCTCCCGGCGTCGGCGGTGACGGGGGACCCGAACACCCCACTTTCGTGCTATGTCGTGTCGTGTATGCGTTTATACAATTAAAATTGCGTTAGAAATATTCGTTATCAAAAAATTTGTGTGTGTGTGTAAGTCACACACGGCAGAAGTGACACTTCAGAAATGTAATCTACGAGAGAATAACATTAATGTTGTGCATCAGGAGTAGGATAATTGTAAAGCTTATTTTCTATACATTTTAATTAAAATAGAATATTTACAATCTTAAAATACATTTGCAATATGTATCACTGTCAAAAACCAATACAGTTTTAACTGAGATTCATTCTTCTAGCGATTTAAAAAAATATTTACAGTGAACCTTTTACAATTTTAATCAGTAATATATTTCACGAAAACAAAACGCATTACATAGAAATCAGTATTTATGAAACACACTGATTTAAACACACAAGTACCGCGGAGCACTTGCACGAATGAGTGAGAATATAAATGCTATACGGTCAGCAGATACGAGCCATGGGCGCCATCTCATTGGTCTTGGCTGTTCTGCCGAGAGCCTTTCATTTTACTCGTACTTCGCGGCTGGCTGTAATGCGCACTGAAAAAAAAATATAGTTGTAGGTACAGAATTTCTGTTGTGAGTACCCATACAGAGGGTCACATATGGGACAGCAGTCTGGATTGTAATGATTATCCTCTATAGATTGTTAATAAATTACTATAAGGATGGTACGTGTAATGACGTCATTAATATTATGACATCATAACTTTTATCTTTTTAGCATGTAATGATTACAATTTGTTTGTCACCGTTAACGTCTCTAATATGTTCTCAACACTCTATTAGGGTAAGTACTATTATGTTAGAATGTATTTATCACCATAAACACTACTAGTAACTATTACATTTTCTGTAGTAATTACAATATTAAATGTCAACAGTTACCTGCTTTAATGTTAGCACTATAAAAGTGGGGTGTGATGATTACTATCGTATTGTGTGACTAATACCATATTGTAGAATATGCATTACTGAAATATAGTAATCAAC
Source organism: Eumeta japonica (assembly GCA_005406025.1). NCBI lineage: Eukaryota > Metazoa > Arthropoda > Insecta > Lepidoptera > Psychidae > Eumeta > Eumeta japonica. Next base: position 41,103 of record BGZK01001984.1, on the reverse strand, counting down.
TACAGTGAAGTATGGTTATAATTACAGAATATGAGGGTTATTTTCAAGTCACGTGATTCAATGTCTCATGTGACATTGCATATTTAACGAAAACAGTAATCCGCATTCTCGGATACCTCTCACAATACTTAAATGTATTGTACGAAGTTTGTGAGAATGCGAATTACTGTTTTCGTTAAATATTATGCAATGTCACATGACATTGAATCACATGACCCAAAAATAACCCTATCATAAATTACTGGGATTAAAATTCAGAATAAATAAAAAAAAAATCATGTTTATATCTAATCATTTATTTAATTTAATAGTCAATATGCTAATTTTATAATTGCTTACATGCAGTACTTTAAAGTTTATTGTCTAATATTCAAGATGGAAAATCAGATAGATTATACATATTACATATTCATATCTTACCATATCTATACACAAATTCTTAATACTAAATTCTCATAGCCTTAAAATATTGGACTGTAAAATTTACAGAAAAATTGAAATCAACCTAATACAGATTTGTATGTATTATTCTAAGGATTCCTAATTAATATATAAGAAGGAAAAAATTATTCATTTACATTGCAAAAAAACATTTAATATTTACTTACTATTGTCAGATATATTGCCAATCACATTAGTAAGACAAAATATAAAAATAAGACATTACTTGGGTACAACAAACAATAAGTATTTTACAATTAGGTATAAAGAGTAATATCATTTAATTATTATTGAACTATTTAAAAAAAATCAGTTAACAAGTTTTAGTATTTTTTTCAAATAAGATTGTAGCATTCTTAAATTGAGCCTCTGATAGTTATTAACAGTTGACCTTTTGAGTCTACATTAATATTGTTTGGTATTGGAGAAATCAAGGAACTTTGTTTAAGATACACATAATTACTAGTTTCATTTACCTCATATGCATATGTGTGTTGATCAAAAGCAATTGTAATGAGAAGCTTACAATAAAAGATTACATCTTTTTGTCCATGTAAATATATATTTTTTATAATGCCAAATACATAGTTTTCATCAAGTACATCAACAGTCAAAACATTTTCTTTTTTGTATAGTGTACCTTTGACTTTAGCCCATGTAACTTGAAATAAGGTATTTTGAGTTGCAATATTAACTGCATCTAATATCTTAGAAGAAAAAGTTACACATTCCTCTTTGCCAGGACCTGCATGTACACTGTCACCCAATTTACCCTTCAAAAAAATCTCATTTAATTGTAACTGTTGTCTTATAGCTAATGTTTTACATATATTTTTCTGTTAGAAGAAGACTGAGCAGCAATTTTAAAGGTTCTGTGCTTAGCCTCAAACCTCATGGACCACAAAAGAACTGGAGGCCCTAATTTGTGAATTATTTGATGATAATGTGTTAAGAAATGAAATTTTGGTTTTAATTTTCGCCACTATATTGCATATAGTGCTTTGCAAAAGAAGCTTTGAATTTCCTACATAAAACGAGTACAAACTTTCAGCCAAATCCAGATAGTCACGGAGTAGTGATTTTGTTGAGACATCTTTTAGGATAGAGAGTTTCTTTCTAGCTGCATTCAAGATATTTTGTTTGTAGATTGGGAAATTATTCCATAGTTTTTGGTTAGAAGATGGATAAAGGAAATCAAAATCCTTCAGCAACTGCAAGAAAATTGCAAATAAGCACATATTAATGTCAAAATTAAATAGGTATACATTAATGTCCAAAATAATAATTAGAAAACCATTTCAATCACAATTGAACAATTTTTTAGTAAAATTATATAGAAACATGATATTTATGACACATGTGTAATAAGAATTATTAATTGTAATTTAGATGCTAGCACTCAATATTAGATAGGTCTAAATCAAAAGTATTTATAAATGGTTCATAAATGTCTCTAAAGTATCTATGCTTTTATATTACATATATTTAAATATTTCATTGTACTTACCAATATATAACCTGTTGGTTTTTAGTGCAGGATATTTATTTATATATACTGAGGCTGGGGCATTAGTGTTTTTTACCAGTTTGAGCCTAGTTCCTGCAGTTCTAATCCAATGAGATTCAACAGTGTCCCAAGGATCAGTACAGTTTTCTAACCATTGGAGAAGGTCAGAAGAGTCTTCAAACTCAAATAAAGCTGAAATACAGCATTTTCAGGAAATTACTATCTTAGTACATTCATTATAGTAATAATTTTTTATAATATTATATGTTTAACATTTTTTTTTACATTGTTAAATGTAATATTATTTAAATTGGTAAGTATTTCATATTAAATACTATGATTTTTTTTTGTAAACTGTGCTGTCTTCGTACATTTAAAGAAAAGTTTTAATGTTCTTGGTAATTTACTAAACAATTTTAAACCACAAAATCCCATATAACACAGCTCTTTTTGGTAGAAAATCATTAAATACAAAAACTGCATTTATAAAATTAAATTAAAATCTCCTTACCATTATCACTGCTCACACTTTCTAAGTAATAGGTGAGCGTGGAGGAGTTGACGATGATGATGACCTTCTGCTTATTAGACCAGACTTTCTGTACTCTCTTTTTCTGTTGTGGTAGCAATCTTGTAGTTTCCCAGAGGCAAGTCTTCTAACTCCTGGTGAAAAATTTATGTACGGTAAGTAATATGTTGCCTTATTTTCTTTTGGAAAAATTAAAGTTATTTCATGAGCTCACTGTAACATCCGGGAAGATGGAATAATTCTTGAAAGATCATTTTTTAATTCTTCTTTAATGATTAAATTGCATATTTTGCTGCGACCAGCAGAATCTAGTACTCCAGATGTTTTATATGCAGCAAGAATACTTCTTCCATCTTGCGATGAGTGCAACAATTCATATAAATTATTCTGTAACATAGATTCAATCAATCAAATCAAGTATTTGATTTCCATACATAAGCATCTACTAATTCTAAATAAATAAATAACATTATATGTATTATTAACAAGCTTTTATATGGATGTAATTAATTAGGACTTTTATTTAACACTAAGTGATAATAGAAAACCGGCTAAGTGCGAATCAGATTCGCGCACGAAGGGTTCTGTAACATATCTCCTTTTTTAGTTTTTATTTTTATTTGAATTAATAGGCATTTATTTTTAAAGTGAATATAAGTAAATATAAATATTCTGCAAATATTTCAAGTTTCTACCTGTTGTCGTTATTAAGATCAAAAAAAATGGCAAAAAATCACGTTTGTTGTATGGGAGCCCCACTTAAATACCTATTTTATTCTGTTTTAGTATTTGTTGTTACAGCGACAACAGAAATACATTCTGAAAATTTCAACTGTCTAACTACCGTGATAGCAAGACAGTTGAAATTTTCATGAGATAGCCTGGTGAGAGACAGACAGCCGAACAGAAGAGTCTTAGTAATAGGGTTCCATTTTTGGATACGGAACGCTAAAATTAGTTTCTTAATTGACTATATTTTTTGTAACGATTCTACATCAAATTCACAGTTAATTTGTTAATAACATTAAGAGAACATAAACACTTTTCTTGACCTTCTGAATACTGCCTTTAAAATTACTGATGTTTATAGAGTTACAATATAATTGTTTTGACAAGCATTAATTAGTTTTTAATATGGAGAACTTTTGAACAAATTAATTGGTTAATTTAATTAACCTCAATATTACAATTATTTAGTGGCGTCCCATTTTTTTTATGCTACACTACATTTATAAAAATCATTTAACTAATTGACAAAGTCTAAAAGACCCTAGAATGTCAAATGAGACCGATCTGCATTTTGTGAAGAATAAACTTACATTGTTTATATTCAGAATAAAATCAGATACATCAGAAAACTCCTTGGCGTTTTCCACAGCAACCCCACTCTGATTGCTTTCAGGTTTTTCTGGGAAATCAAACACTACGCAGGTCTATAATAAAAAAATAAAAGATTCTTATGTTTTGCCCATATACAACAAGAATAGAGAATATTTTGATGTCGAGACAAAGAAGTAAATGTCAGTATATCAGCAAGGATGGATGTTGTATTTTTGGTTATTTTGGTTATTACATCGATATACATATTAAAATTTAATACGACTTACCTTTGAATAATTCAATATAATCATCCATTTTCCACTGCGTGAGTAGGGTTTGAGTTTCTTCATCCATGACTTATTTTAAATAGTTTCTTAAATTTACGAACTTGAACACAATTTAAACTAAAATATTAATTTATTGAAACAATTATTAATTTGTGTTACTACAAATAAAAACGGTATTTTACACGAAATTCTTTTAAATACGGCCACGAATAAGTTACGAGTTCTAATAAGAATACTTTCTGATTAACGTCAGGCGAATTTTCTCATTAACCAATGAAATGACTCGATGCAGTCGAAACAAATCTATGAAGCCTCTTTATTGGTTACTGAACTGCAAAAACCGTTAAACCTTTCGAAATGCGTTCGAGTTAAAACTTGTGACATATAAAATATACTAACGACGTCACGTTGCAGTACTGTATTGACTTTGTAGTGTTTATCGTGCAACTGTAATGATAACATTCTATAGTAGCGAATATTATATGAAGATACGTACTACCATAAAATTTTGTAACAATATTTGTGACGTCATTCACAAATACTCTATGCTTTGTGTCTATTACCCTCTGATTCTATTCAATACCATACGATAGTATTGTGTATTATATTAAAGATACTTACAACATAATAAAATTTTACTGTATTTTAATTGTAATGGGAACAGAACGCAGAGTAGATATATAGTACTTACTACAGAAATTCTGTCTACATTACCATCCACAATAGCTACAGTGTTGGAAGGTAAATAGCACCTCCAATATTTTTTTCAGTGCGGCATGCGTCATGCGACATACGATAGATGAACGAAAAAAATTGAAGCTATGGAATGAAAGTTTACTTTTTAAAATATCAATTATTTTTATTTGGGTAACACTTGAGGAAGTTCTTAAGATAAATATGCGATTATGGGGTAGAGCTTAAAACTGGCTAAATGGAGTTTGACGAAAGTTTGATTGTTTTGTAGAGTTCAAATCTGCTAAGTCTTTTAAATTTATGTAAACCTGTTATGCACTTTTATCATTAAACACGATGGTCTTATTACATAGGTTCAGTTTTTTAGTTCAACGCAGTCGTAAGGTGTCTTGTATACTTAGGTATGCTAAGTGGCGCCGATGCGAACATCCATCACTTGGCGAACGACCTACCGACGTCGTCGTTACCAGAATAATCATTTTAATGATGGGTTGTATTATTCGCTTACAATGAGCCAGAAAAAAAACGGAATCTTCATGCATCGGCAGTTCACCGGACATTTATCCTTCAGGCGGCCTTGCGTATTGCAAGTATAGTAGCTACTACACAACGAGTGACATCCACGTTGAGACGTAAACTACTATTTGACCTCTTTGAGACTATGTCTAAGGATGGGTTTCCTTACTTATTCGCCAAGAAAACTAAAAAATAAACTATTTTATTAAACTGGATTTATTTAAAGTTTTCAGAAGCTATTTAGTGTTGATCTAATAAGGGGATACTACGCATTTTTGGTGGCATCGATTTCTCGACGGTCGTGGCCGTCGGCAACGCACAAGATTGCTTAAAGCTCCGAAGTTATCTGCTTGTATACGGCCATATGCATGCTCTCTTTGTGACCAAATTCAAACAGATAACAGACAGTTGTATTATCTTTTATAAATTTATGCATTATAGGTACAGAACTGCTTCAGTATTTTTGTAAATAATTTTATAATTTTTATAAGTCATTATGGCATAAAATACTACGTTAGATTTATGACCACCAGTGAATTGTCGATCTTCAGTGATGAGTCGAAAATTTTAGTGTGCTTTACATGGGTGCAGAAAACATCTAAAACAGAGTTGACCCTGCGGGCCATGCCTAAAACTTGCTACGGTTACGTTTTTGCTATGTTATTAAATTCCTCTATTTCAAAAATAAATTCGTCTACTAGTAGTTGAGCGTTTTGAGTTCAAAAATTCAAAAAACGGTCGATCCATCAGGTTATCTCTGAAATCTCGTGCTACTTTCGGGCTCAAATCGTTAAAAATGTACCAAGCAGTTTATTGCTAGGTACTTTGTGTACTTTAGTATTTTGAGTTCAAAGATAAATAATAGTGCTTTTTTGAGCTTGTTGAGCCCAAAAATATTGCTTAGTACGTTTTGAATTCTTCGAGTTCAAAAATATAGGTTTATTTAAAAAAACAATATTTTTGTTTATTTTGCTATTATGATATCTTTCGAACTCTGTCCAATTGTGATATGCTTGTGGTATATGATGTACTTTTGTGCCGCGATTGATGTTATTTTTTGAGGAGAAACGTTAATTAAATTTTAAAACTTATCAGTAGAGAAGGTACTTTAAGAAAATTCAAAAAACATTTGATTGATCATTTTTTTTAAACGATAAAATAAAATATTTTAAATAAATCTAGATTGGTTTGATGCGGCTTACCTTGATCAACATTGTTTTTTGAGAAAAGAAGTTGATTAGATTGTTAAATTTAACGTTACAATATTTTAAAAATTATTAAAAAACGCTTTTTTCAAAAATTTTTTTAACGACCTCCCTTAAACAAATCAATCGTTTGCAGTTTGCAGGGCGATTCTGGGGGTGCAAGGGGTGTTTGGCACTTAGGTGTAAGAGACCTAGAGGGTGCAAACTGATTTCTATATATAGTCACATGTCGTGCATATTGTGCTAATTTTGTCCGTATTTGGGCTTAATGGAATTTTATTAAGTACTCTTTGGCCATAATTGGCGTTCAGAGTCTGATGATGGAGCCAAAAAGTAAACACAAGAACTCCATAATGAGACAACGTATTCCACGCGTGCTTGGGCTTATAGAAATCGTCTTGAGATGTACTTTATCTATGAACGATTTTCAGGGTCTTGTGATGCAGCCAGAAAGTAAACACTAGTACTCCATAATAGAACAACGTATCTTAGCGGTGTTTGCGGTTGATGGAATTGTTTTAGAATGTACTTTGACTGAGATTGATTTCCAGGGTCTGATGATAAAGCCGGAAGGTAGTCGCTATGATGAAACAACGCAATCTAGCCGTGTTTGGGCTTGTTGGTATTGTAATGTAATATACTTTGATCATGATTAATTTTCAGGGTCCGATTATGGAGCTGGAAGTTTGGAATTTTATTGCACTCTTACAAAGTACATATTTAGTATGGGTAGAACAATATAATGAAAATGTATTGACCTTATTAAATTTTATTTGAAAATTTCTAAAATTGACGATCGACTACTATCGATCGTGAATATTTTGGAAATCAAATCAAATCTAATCATATATTTATTGTAATGAGGTATTACCGTTTTTATAAAGGGCAACCTTCTTTTCTAATTGCGTTATCAATATTTTTTTTGTCCACAATTGTTTAAACAATAGTATTTTTAGCGTGTGTGTAATTTACTGGGACTAATTGCTCTATTGGTGATGATAGTTATTTCATCGTCGTACGTTATTCCGACTGTACCTCGATTGTTTTCGAACAATACAAACTACAAGTGCTCTATTAAGAGCTGATTAGATGCGCTGAGGTGGAAGGGGCGATCACTGACAATCGTCGATGTATCAATTCGTGCTGAATTTATTCTTATTTTCAGTAAGATCGTTTAAGTACATATGATATCGAATAAAAGATGATTATTGTTTGTTTCTTTAGAGTAATGGATTGCATATAATATATTTTCGACTGCTTTATTGGCAGAGTCGGTGTTGACCCTGCGTGCTGCGCTGAGAACAGGAGTTCGATGCACACGAAAAGTACTATTTGATTAAAAAACAGTGGTACTCCGGGATCGCTCAAAGAAGTAAAAACTTGAACAGTTATGTGTGAATTTTTTGAATTATCAGAAAATATTTTATTGTGCAGGAATTACTATTAAATGAAGTGTTTTTTATTAATAATTATAAACTGCTACAACAAAAATTATATTACAATTTTCATTTAATGCGCTATTGTACATGAAAAATAATGCATATATTTTTTTTTACATACAAAAATTGCAATCTATTGATTAAAACGGAAATTTACAAATACAATATGAAAAGTTCCAATATGAATAAGTATCCATGTTATGTATATATACAGTATATGTTTATATTATATACAGTTATATTATCAATATATTTCAACTCAAACTCAACTTTCGCGTGAACGTTATGTAATCGGGACCAATATATCTAGATATTTATATACAGAGGTGTCGAATACGGTAACGGGAACACTGTCGCGAGTTCAAAAGTTTTTCTCATATCAAAAATGCTCAACGATCCTAAATAAGTTTTCAATTCAAAACTAATGGTTTTCTTCTACATTTCGGGCGTTTCTGTGCATGATGTGTAGGTATTTACAACATAAAAATGCAATAATACATGTATTTTATCAACTGCCTGATACCCATAGTACAGCCCCGATGTTTAGTTTGAGATTTGATGATTTACGTGTGTGTATGCGAAGCTATTTATATATTATTTTTGGAGAGTATTTCAATATTTCAAGCCATCGTTAATATGCGACAAATATTGTAATGTCTTAAATACTGTAATGTAATAATCTCGTCACTAATTAAGGGCCGTAATTATTAATTAAGTAACATAGTAACTTAATAAACTAAATTCAAATAATTTCATTTTTAAGAAAAATAATCCTTTGAAAGGTGTTGAAAAGAGAATCAGAAGTGAAAAGAGGATTTTAAAGTCGACTTCGAGATTTTAAAGTTATCGCATCGGTAGCGAGGTGTGGTAAAGTAAAAATAAACAGCTGTCAAGTGTCCAAGCGACTTATTGTTGTGATCTCGTAACTGCCATATTTTGGTGGACGGCTCGGCTACTTTATGTTCAGAGAAAGGTAAACTTATACGAAAATGCCTCGGGTACTCGGAAAGCTGCGTAATAAAGACTTCGAGTAATCCCTATGAAGTTGTGAGACGGCGGCAGCATTGAAGAACTGGAATGGTCCCCAAACAAAAGCAGGATTAAATTTTAATGTAGCAGATTTTGCAAATTCCTTCATAAAATCCATAAACAATGCAAAGGGGATGTACGAATAAATTATAACGCGATTCAAAGAAGAATTTAGATAAAAAATAAATTATACACTAGTGTTGTTATTGTGAGCTTGTAGGCCAGCTCCAAATTTTCTGTTAAGCAATAATATTTTCGAGCTTGGGAAACACGAAAACATCATTGTTCAGCTCAAAATTATCAGCGTACTCTTTCAAAATTATTAGACGTATAAAAAAATGCCTAATGGTTATTTTTTAAATATTTCATCAAAGGTATCTTTTGAATGAAGAAATTTATTTGAAAGGAACTCGTTAGATACGATTCAATTTAATGAATGCCAAAAATTATTCAAATGTGAAAAAATTATCGTACATAAAAAAGTAAATGTTATTATAAAAAAATATTTTGGAAAATTTTCGACAACGATCAATGTAATCGATTTTAATCAGATTTGTGACTTTCAACGTACCTTTTTTAGCCGCAAAATTTAATTTAATTATAAATGTACTGCCAAAAAATTTTAAAATTATTACGAAAAAGCAATTTTTTCAATATATTCGCTAATAATACTTCTCAAAGAAGTCAACCAATTTCACTCGAGTTCAAAAATTAGTACACAGTTTTGTTAAGAATAGTGTTGAGTAGGTTTCAAAATAGATCGGTTTATTAGTTTAGAAATTATGTCAAAAATATTTTATTTTATGCAGTAGTTGAATAAATAATAACATACGATGTATTATTAATTCGACATTTCTGCATTCATTATGGACACGGTATGGGTGATGATATGATACGTGGATAATAGTATGTGATAGAAACAACGACATTTAGTAAAACGTGGCTAGGATTCAGAGCCGGTAGCCGCAGCTCGCAGAAGAAATACCAGGTTCGACGACCACGACGCTTACGAAGTCTGCGATGGAGCTTTATCGTTCTTCGAAGGAGTATGCACGTACCCGTACAATTTCCACACATCTGAAGCGGATGATGGCTTTGTGTTCATCAGATAGCGACGGATTTTATTCATACTACATCGGTGATTTCTCTGGATCTGGAAGCTTATTGAAAAAAACAATTCTAGATCAGGAGTAAAGCCTCCTACAGCCCTCGGCGGTTTATAATAGTCGTTTCCTCAGACTGCAGATCCCAATATTACTGTTTGAAAACATTGGTGTACGTTACGATATATCGTATGCGAAATCATATTTGTTTAATAAATAATGGGAAAATGTGTAACCTGAATGTAACAGTAAACTTATCATATGGTTTGCACAAACAGAGCATTTGTTTTTATTATTTGTCGTTTGCTAATAAAAATCAAATTGCTACAATGTACTATGTACATAACAACCGATTTTAAAATATAGAAAGAAACTTTGATTTTCTTTCTTTGTGCTATGATTGAAAAATCGAAATTGTATGATGACACTGTAAAAAAAAACAGAAGTGCTTGATTTTTCTTGCTTATTAATAAATGAAAAATGACATCTAACTTTTTCAAATCTTACAAATTTTGGAATTGCTCGCGTATTTCGTTTATTGCAATAGAAAATACATGTTTTTTTTTATAATTTGGTATGATTAGTAATTATTTGTGCGGATATTGAAAAAAATTCTATTCTCAATTGCCGACCGGAAAATACGACACTAACTCGGTTCCAAGGTGACCTGCGTCAGCGTCCACTCGAGTACGTGTAGGTCTTCACCACTCACCGACCGCAATGCTTAACCTGAGTCCAAATCTGCATGTTGGCCACACAAATAAATGGTTCCATTAATTTGGTTTCATGTTCGCCTGTAAGTTTCTGGGAAGTAAGAATTTCCGACTCCATCTACTATTTCTGATGATATTTTCTGTAATATACAACGCAAGCAATTCGAGGTTCGATGAAAAGATTACTGAACTGGAAAAAGCACTAAACTTATTGCACTGGCGCATTATATGTTCGTATGAAGTTCAATGATTGAAAAAGGATACGATATGATACCAGTCTGATTACTAGATTTATGACCGGGAAGGCAATAATTTGTTTAAAAGTGCTGTTAGCCTCACCACAAAGTTTCTACCATATCATACCAGCCAGTGAAGATTGAAACTCAAAGCCCATAAGCAAAGTAGCATACTTTATACTTAGATATACGTCGAAAGTCAAGTTTTACATGCTGACCCTCAACGACAGAAGTTAATTTCAAATAAAGACATTCCTCGACAACATTCCTCACCGGCCTGTTACATATTCATATAACTTGCTATCAACTTCACTCAAAGATTTATAGCTGTGCTGTTAATAGGTTTCTATGACATAATACGACACTACATAGACAATAACCCGGATGTCAGCATGTACGACATTAGAATGACCTCAAACAACTGCAAAATAATAAAGCATCAGATGAGGACGCAATTATGACCGATTAGTAGAAGACGGGCTCCACTCCGGCGTACTCCAGAACTTACTTTGTTTCATCATACTCACAGTTACAATGTCTGCACTACAGAGCAATGAAGTAATATGTTCTTGTACTATAGTGATATCCTTCAAAAAAAAGTGTAACCGGCCGTTATATTTAACATTTGTGGACTACAAAAAGCCTTTGATTGTAGGCGGTGCGACTTCTTTTCAGCAATCCTATAGTGACGGTCGCTGTATCGAGGTGCCGAGACGTATATACGGCAAAGTCGCTAAGTCAGACCGAGTACAGAATGAATGAAACAATCAACCCAGCATAAGGGAGAGCCAATATCTAGGGAACCGTCATCCCACCGCAAATTGAAAAATACAAACTCTAAATAAGAAGGGGAATGACGTAAACATGAACGGCGACCACATCATTCATCTTAACTTCGATTTGCTAATAATATAGACATAATGACGGAACCAATGTATGATAAAAGAATAACGTTCATAAATTACAATATGATTATATTAGATGCGTTTCTCGAGAAACTTTATTGAGATTTTTCAAGAAGTGCATTTAAAAATGAATATGAACAAAACGAAAATTATGTCCCAAATCGCTATTTCTATCAACTCAGTGATAGTAGACAAGTCTCTGCTTTAAGTAGTTGACGAATACGTGTACTTAGGACAGAATGTTCCATTGAGTATATTTAGGTACACAATTAATTCATTTCGGCTGGTTAGTGTTCGAACATTTACTAATTATATTCATGTCTAATTTTAAAGACGAAAATGTTTGAATAGTGCATATTGTTAGAGATGAATATGGAATACGGATGGACGACCAGACAAGTGCATGTTTTTGCTGCTTTTATAAACAAACTAAAAGTCATATAATATGCCACGAATTAAACATGTTTAAAGTTTATTTGCGATCATAAACCCGAAATGAGGAAATCTGTAAAAAAATCAGGCTAATTGACATAGCTAAAAAAATCAGCAACGTGTAATCCGGTAACACACCGTCTGTGGTGTTCCAATGCACCGCTGGAGAAAAAAGGTTTCAATGGCGACCTTTAACTGGACGTTACATGTAGGATGTTCCGATGAACTAACGGCTAAATTAAATAAAATTTCCAATTTTTGCATTTAAAATTAAGTGAATTATATATAATCAAACGGGAAAAATGTAATTTGAATATGATTCAGAGGTAATGTCGCCTGCAAAATAGTAATAGTTTTTTCTTTGCAAAGTTTCTGAGTACTCATAAATTAAATTAATTTTCAACAAATTGAAATTCATAATAGAAATAGTGAATTCAATAAATTTATCACACAAGGAGAAATTAAAGTCCCTTTATGAGACATTGAACAAGTTTATTTATGTTCAATTCAACATGTACGCAATACATATATAAAAGAAAAATAAAAGGAAAGTGACCACTGGCCAATGTGTTTTCGTTTACCCCGGTGAATACTATGGGACTGCTAAGGGACGAGCGCAACTGATATTTGCGTTGTTATTCCATCCCGTTGTGTACATTCGCCATTTATCGCGCAATTTATTGACTTGTAATGTAATCCATCACCGCGAAGCCCGTCTTCGCATCGCTTCATAAATTCGCAACCTGAGCACAGACGGATTCAATTTAAATTAATCGAATATGCAAATTATCGCCTACATCTTGCCAACGGCGAAATTTAATACGGAGGCCATTAAGATTTATCACCGCTTGTCTGTGATTGCGTCCCCCATTCGAAGTAGGATAATAGGATTTAAGCGCAGTCGCAGGCGCATACGCCCGGCACCTCAGAAGACCAAATGTAAAACTATGAGTTAATGTCCTTGTAAAAATGTCGGTGTTAGTAGAGTAGCGCGGCTCCGCGTACTCCAGCATAGAAATGAATATAAATTTCTACTTCAGTTTCCGTTTTTCTTTCCACTTACTTTTAAGTGTCAGTGTCAGTCCTATCTTCGTATCGATTGCGCGTGTTGTCAGGTACAATTTGTAATAAAATTTATTTTTCCTCCGCAATTCATTTTACTGAACCTTATTTCTTTCGATTTTTCGTAATTCATAAACATAATTTATTTTTTTTTTAATATAGTTAATTAAATGCTTGATTTTAGCTATTTTTCCTTGCTGATAAAACTAAATTTTCGAGCTACCAGGTTAAATGCTAGTACTTTTGAAATTTTCCATATCAGTATCCTTTACATTGATTTCACAACTTTCGGAGATATAAAAACGGTGTACTTAAATTTAGTTTAACAGCGATTTCCCCCAAACACGTTAATCAAATTTAATAATTATTTATTGATAGAGGCTGTTTGTAGAACATTTCGAAATTGATTTGAAACTGGTTTTCCTTTATAAATAAATAGAACACGTATAGATTTTTCGAATTAATTCAATATTGTTAAGCCGTTTGATGTCAAAGAATATCAAACAGAATTTTAATGCATAACTTGTATCATAGAAAGTATAAAAATATATTTTTTTATTGTACCTCCATTGTAGAAGGTTCACTACGCTATTTACCGTCCGCTGTTTATCACTGATATAAATAAATCATTAATATTTCGAATGCTAGAAATATCGATATACAAACAGTAAATACATAATATGGTATTGTCAAAAACATTGTTACTGATTCTAATGTGGCTATATCCATTGTTTTCCTCTACTAGGCAATGTTATATTCATTCATTATTACTGTAACTAAAGTTTTAAAATTTAACACTCATACACTATATTTTGGCTAAAGAAACTTAACATTAAAAAACTTAGAAAATGATTCAACTCCTGGTTCTACTTTTGACTCCTAGTTGCACACACTTTGGGAAAATATTAAACCACTTCATATTTTGAAGTCGACTAATAAACTGAAAAACGTCAAAATTTTTTTCTATGTCTAACTAAAAATTTGAAAATTGTTCAAATTTTTAGCTAGACATTGACATTTATCCAGTAATGATTCGTTCTGCTCTCAACTTACATCTAGGAGGAAATTAAAAAAAAAATGTTACAATGCAAAAAAAAATATATAATGTCATTTTGAAAAACTCATCATCGGCGTAAATACACAGTTTTAATGTCAGATTTCGAAACACATTTTTTAGTCTGTATCAGACACCTCTTCAACTTCTTTCTTAAATGCAACCAGTGAATCTTCCGATGATTAAAACTGTTTTTATGTTAAAGGATCTTTATTGTGAGGAATAAAAAGTCATCTAGTACAAAATTGGGACCGTAAGAAGGGTGACCGTAAGTTCAATGAATATACTGTTTAGACAGTCCCTCGTTTTGAGTGCCGCGTGCGCGGGCGCGTCGTCGTAGCGCAGCAGTAATTACGAAAGCCAGTGTTCGGTTGCTTATTGCGCATAGCGATAAGAACTTTAGGCAAATATTTGCCAACACCCCATTCAGTATCAATGCTTCGTTGGTCTCGTGAGGGTATCGAAACTATATAACCCGATAAGGAAGAAATGGCGATCAAAATTTTGCCTATATTTTTCGTTTGCTTTGACTGGCGTTATCCACATGTTTGGTTTGTCGCCTGTAACGATACCGTAAACGCGCCAAACCGTGCCTGAGTTTAATTGTTCTATGTTTTTTTTTTTTAACTTTTTTTTATTTTCATCGCCGTGTCATGGCGGCTACCACGAACGTTATACATCTATCACAATCCTCATAGGAATTCGTTCTTTTTCGGATTTCTACATCTCTATTGCTCATATATGGCAAGGTTTTCAATTCTTTCTATTTTACATTTGCTTTAAGTATAAAATAAATGGAAAGTAGTATAAGGTGTTAAACTAATATGTTCATTTTCCATTTTACTTTATATGTAGAACATGTCTTCCATCTATACATACACATATGTTTACATTTACTTTTGCTATTAATTCTTATAACTTCTAATAAAGATTTTATTTTCTTACGATCTTAGAGGTTTTTTTGGCTTTTATTACTTCAATTTACTAAATATTTTCATTTTTTATATATACAACAACACAATATGCGTTACACCCCAACTGTTCCAACATGCCTTTATTTTCCATATGCTATCGTTAATCACTTTTCATATAAATTATTCGCTTTCTTGCATCTCGTTACTACAAAATTTTAGGGTCTTTATTTTTCCAATCTTCCAATATTTACGGAAAGTTTCGCTTTTCCATGTGAACGCTTATTTCCGCTTCTGGTGGTGCACGCTTCTGTAGGAATATATGACATATCTACAGGATGTACAGTCTGTCCTGGACTTTAACGGGGTCACAGGCGCAATACGGCGAGTCCTTTAACCTAAACTTTCACAAGTAGTGTGCGAGTCCGCCGTGGGCCGTGAGAGTCTGTGCCATTTGGGACGTCATTACTTTTTGTCGGAAAACTCTATATGCTTAATCCAGAGAAGCATTTCGGAGAAAGAAGCATTTGCTGATTTCACCCGTGTTTCGCTCGGTACGCCGAGCGCAAAAAATGATATGTCATTTTTGTCATTTATCTTTTAAGGATACGACAGCGGGAACCGATCATGCAGTCTTTTAGGCATGTGCGGCTCACCTAGCGAGCTTCCTCCCCGCTATTGCGATATGGGTCAACCTGAAATAGGCACCCAGTACGCTGTGTGCCTTCCACAACGATAACAGAAATGTCGCTTCATGAGCTAAAGGGTGATGGGCTTTCGAGCTGGTCAGCACTTTTAGAGAAGACCTGAAGACCTGGAGATCTGGAGTTAAATATGTTGATTAAGTTGTCCTTACTGTTTTACATCCTCCATATCAATCGTTGCAGGGCGACCATTTCATGTAGAAGGGATCGAGTTGGAACGTCGAGTACCAGGTCTCCTTTGCGTTTCACCATTCCGTAAGGGCCGTAACAGAAGCATTTTTCCAATCAGGTTTATTTACTCACGACTCATATGTATCACTGATTCGTTGTATTTGAATTTTTTAGTTAGCACCATCGAATTAGTGTGCAATGGTGTAAAATTCAACTCATTTATGACTCCCCAAGAGTGCACTTGAGCTAATGCCGGGTTGTTCTCTTCTCCACTGACGCTTGCACATTCACGCTGAGTTCTCCAAATCCTCAAAGCAACGAATCTAAAATGTGGTTTCAAAAGGTTGGGTTGGATATTGATCCCTGAATACAACCCTTGGAAGCCCCCCTTTTGTACTCTCCTTCGGCGTATTGTATAACAACTTTCCGGTCTCGAAGGCAACCCCGTACCGTGCCATACAGGTTTACTGGAAATTTTTGAGCGAGCAGCTGGGTCTCTAATGTCGGTCACCATAGATTGTTGAAGATGCCGTCTACGTCCAATGACACCATTAGGGTAATCTTTTTGAGACTTAACTCATAATAAATATGTGTTATTAGATCATAGACGGCATCCTCTGTTCAGTGTTGTAATGTGAAGCCATACTACGTCGATTGCCGCTTCGGCATTAAATGTAATTGGAGACGCCCGACTAACATCTTTTCCACGGTTTTGCTCAGGACAGGGAGCAATTTAACTAGAATGGTAAAGTATCGTAAATTTTCTATTAAAATATAGTAACATTCTAGTCAAACTGGATCTGATTTCTGATTATGTCAATGTATAGAATCAATAACCTTGTCTGTATTAGATTGTACAGTAAATTTTTAGCTGTAAAACATTTTTTTTGCTAACAACTGTTAAAAGGTCACCATTTCTTGGTAGTCCGTTTAATTAGACCGCGATTTTGCTTAAATTAGTTGAACCAGCAGTAAAAACTCACTTTAGAACGTATGCTTTCTTTGAACACTGTTATGATTGTCTTTGATATGATTTTCTGGTTTGTTATTTTAAAATAACATTTCAAATAGAATAAAAGTGTTTTTATCGTAAATTATTTTTTCAGTGAAACACTATTTTAATTTAAATCAAAAAAATATAGAGAGAAATTCGAGTTTGAAGTATTTGTAATTTTGTATCTAGAATAACCAATTTTTATTATTCAGTAAAAATCAAGTCAAATTAAACCACTCGCTTTGTGCCCCAGAGAGCATGTCAACTCGACAATACAATGACAATGTCCCAGACGTTGTTATTGCATAGATAATTTAAGGCGTAGAAAGTTTAAGGTCTAAACCCCTCTGTCTGAAATAGGACGTTTCAGCAAAGGAGGGATTTAAACTTGACACAAGATACATTATAATGTTAATTCATAACGAACGAATAAATAGTCTAAATGAGTTCAGACCTATGTCTGAACTTAAGTTCACTTAGACCATTTACTCAAATATATATATTATCGGTAAGTCGATATATTTGAATTTGTGATTGTAGATTGTGAAGCGTACCACTAGCTGAACAGTAAAACTAAAAGAATGAGTTCATTAATAAACTTTGATAATATTTAAATTTTTGAATTCAATGCATGAATCACAAAATAAAAAAAAAATCGGCCAAGTGCGTGTCGGGCCACGAGAATTGTAGGGCTCCATAGTTGTTCGTCGCAATATACAGACTTAGAAGGAGGCTTTATGTATGAGACTGTGAAACTATTAATTGAGTCGCGGTTTATTTACTAATAACGTCTAAAAACAGGCCCAGTACAGTACCAGTACTATTACTGGTGTTAACATGTTTTAATTTTATATTTCCATAATATTTTTACATGGTTCATAAATTTGTATTAACTGCCTGTTAATAAAACTAACAACGCTTTCTAAGTAATTTTAAATGGAATTTGTACGAAATTTTGTTTTTTACTTTTTCCAAGTACATTTTATAAGTTGGTCGACTATTACTCGATAACTCGTAAAGCCTACTTAGCTGTAATAGTGTGCCTGTCAGCTTCATTACATATATTACTGCCATGAATATTTCCACATATTTAACAATATTCATTAACAATTTGAAGCTTACTACTTTAAAAACAGATCCCTAAGTCTAACAATATTTTTCACAATCCCGTAATGTTTTTAGTGACCTATCCAACGATACCCCACACGATGGGATAGGCAACAAAAAAAGTTCATTCAATAAGAAAAAAATTTTTCAAGATTTTATTCCCTTACTTCATCGTCGTGATTAATTTGTACATCCATGTCAAATTAAATTCCTCTAGTAAAATGGGGCTTTGACTTAAGCCCTGGCTAGGTAGACAAACTGACGGACTATCATGGTGAAATTGGGACTCTTTGTTAATTACGGAACCCTAAAAAGGGTGTAATAACTCGAGGGCCAAAACCACCCAGCCACCACCACTTCATACTGATTAAAGTATTTGTTTTTATAAAAATGCATAAAGTGTACTTGAAAACCGTATCCACACTTAATTTAGGAAATTTCCTTCACTTTCAAAATAAAAACCGTCTCTGTGACTGAAATATTAAAGATAGATATATGATGACATAGATTTATTTGTAAAGTTATTAAAGATTAATATTTTTCACAGGTATTTCATTTCCTTATTTCACACCATTTAGGCAGCATACGCCGACACTAATCATTGATAAGCGCACACAAATCCACGCTGGCGTAGCCGCGGACGGAAGTTAGTAAACATATATAATAATATTCAAATATTGTGTACGAAGCATTAAATTTTTAATTTTTTAAACTAATACAAAATACATTACAAACACTTTTATATAAATATATTATTCTATATAATATTCAGACACATATATTCGAATATGAAGATTGACCGCCAAGTGATTTTGGGGATTGGGGAGTATTTCGTTATTTTTTATTTCGGTTTTCATTACCAAAATTTCATAGTTATCCTCATTAAAAAAGCTTCACTTCAAAAAACCCGATAAGTTACTTCTTTATGATTTCGAGTTTTACGCGAGTCGGTTCGTAGAGAAGATTAGTTTACGTCGTAACAGTCTAGGCCGAGTGAATAAACCGTTTCAGGCGTTGCGGTCGAGGAACGAATTGGAGTGACCCTCCCTCGACATAACGGAATTCGCGGATCGCAGATACACAAACCTTCAAATATGATCCCTTTGAAATAAACAACTTTTCGGTGGAGTTCCGCAGCGCATTCGGCGCTCGTTAGATTTACAAGTTAATTGTAAATACAAATGCTTCGCGCGAAAGGGATTTATATTTAAGTAGATTTTAAAGTTCCGGCATCCGGCCGTATCGTCGGAGCGCGGGCCGCCCGCCGCCCGCCGCCCGCTGCCGCCCCGCAAAGGCCTCAATGGAAAATGTCGAACGCTCTCTAGGAATCCGGATTATCGAGAAGGACGTTGGACGGCCGAACTGCCGGCGACAGCCTGACAGATTAAGATTTTGTTTGGATCTGAAGTACGTTATTAAGGTATAAAAGAGAGGGTGTTTGATGATTTTCCCGATATCACTTTATAGTCCATTTAGTATCCAATGATAAAAAATGCTGGCGTCGGTTGATGTCGCAGGGGAGCTCCCAAAGTTCCCATATTGTTTAGAGCAATCATTTTTTTCAATTCCGAAAGCAAGAAAAAAATTAACCGCCACAATTACGAGTTCAAAATTATAGCGTTCTCTTTTAAAATTATTAGACGTTTAAAAATGTGACCTAATTATTATTTTCAAACTCGCGCTGCCTGCAGCTCACCCGCGTGGACACGGTATGAATTCCTTCATCTCGTACGGCCGATGCACGCTCTCAATTATAATTCTAGCACCTATACCGTTATGGATTCTGACCCTCCTGCTTTTTATGTCAGTCTGCTTCACTCTCGATTCTGATCGCGGTCCCGCTTTTGATTCCGATTTGGGAACTACTCATTTCAATTCCATTCACACTCTTAACTCTAATTTGAGTGAGATCCTCGATTTCGGTCTTGCCGCTCGAACTGCTTGCGGTTCTAATTTCGCAATCAGTTACAATTCTGATCTGGATGGAGCCGTGCTGTTTACAGTGTGGCATTATTGAAATAACATTTGGACTGTATTATTTGAAGATAGTGTAACTTTTTATCACTGAAAGATTTTTTGGGATCTATAATAAGGCAGATGAAGTCAGGGCAAAACGTTTATAGTCTATTTCACTCAGGGAGCTTCTTTCTCATCAGGAAGAATTGTTATGGTCGGTTCAGTAGTTTGGTTCAATAGTGCACATATTACTAGTATCGTACCAATTGAATGAATAGCTTAGACACGCAGATAAAGCAAAAAAGACACACTCATTGAGAATAGTCTATCCCTATGAAAAATTTGATTATAATTCATCCAAACTTTTCACAGATTAGCTGGGACAAACAAAATTTACCTTGTGATAAATTTCATGTCTTGGCTTTTTATAACTTAATAATAAGTTATACAAAAACACAAACACATTTTGACAAACGGTCTTGCGGAGTTCTATATAGTTTTTGTGCTCAAAAACAATTTAGATATTAAAAACTTAATTAATCTTAATATTATTTTATGAAAGAAAATAATATTAAGAAGAAACGTTTCATCATTAATAAAAATCATTAATAAAATTAATTTCCTTTTTTTTCGATAATTTGAAATATTAAACCAATTTTAATAAATGTACAATATTTAAAACAGTCTTATAAGAAATAGCGTTGACGGAATTTTGGACTTGATCGGTTCACCAATTTCATTTTAAAATAAAAACAATACAATGCCATTTTTGAAAAGTTTCAAAATCTACTTGATCGATTACTGCCATATGTTTAAGAAATCTAAGTTTACAAACACATGCACATACCTCCTCAGAATCTCGAAATCAGAATATAGTATTCAATACTTTCCTGATTTTATGAAAACTTTTATTTTTTTAGGAAATTTGGAAATTAAGATTTCAGGTTGGAAGTTAAAAGAATTATAAAACTTTATAAAGTAACAAATTTAGTTAATAATAATCGATTAGGTAATTAGTACAAACATATGTGTTTCCTGAGGTGATTGTGAGATTGAAAATTAGCTCATGTTCTAGAAATTCATAAATGTAGGAGAATATGATAAGAAAAAAAGACAATAATTTTATTATTTGTAGAGTAATAAAAAAATATGCAATATCAGACAGTTAGTACTCCCATTCAAAGTCAAGATGAATTTATGAAAATCAACTAGTGCGTTGTATAATTAATGTATGAAAGTATTTGAATGAAACAAAAGCGACAATTTAAATTGTTTTTAGCACATGCTGCATTAAATTACTAACTCAAAATAAGTAATCAATAATAGTATCTTCATAGAATTATATCCTGGGGTATACCAAGATGGTACACTTGATGCACATCTACGTTTTGCTGTTGTTTAGACCTAATATGTTAGCTCATCGCTGTTGAGAGATCTTTTTAGTAAAGAATTTGGACGAATGTCTTATTTTCATAAGTTGAAAAAAATATTCAGATGAGGATAAAGAAAACCGTTTTCCAATAATTGTTCCTAAGAATGAATTAGATGTGGCCGTATCAGGACACTGAAGAAAATAGATAAGTAAAGAGATTAGAAATGGCACTTCATCAATTATTGAGTATAGAAGAATATTTCGAAGGCTGATACGGAGTTATCTAGAAAGTTTCTTTACCTCATGGCTCAACTTTGATACAATCTTCTTGTCTATAACCTGAAATGATAATGTAAAAACTTCCATTGGTATCAAAGGAGAGGTGATAGCTCGTTTAGACTAAAATGACCGCGGGCGAAGCCGGGATAAAATGCAAGCATTAGATAATTCCGAACGTCCAAAGAATTTCTTAGGGACGTTCCCAACGCGGTCGGGCCGGCTATCGATGAATAACGGCCCGAGATAAGTCGATAATAGGAAAAGTTGCTGGATATACGACCGCCCTTATCGATATAAATGGCGCTATTCTTTATAATACTTGTTCGATGTATTTTATCGATGAGAACGATTCGGTCAATACGTGATTGAGATAATCAGCAATTAACGGGACGGCCTGACCGATGACGTCGATATGCCGGCCCGAGTCTTTTATTGCTCTTATTTGCACGATTTATTTTGAGTTTTTGTTCGCTCGCCCCGTCCGGCATGTAGCTAAGCAAACGGGGTAAGTTCGCATAGCTACATGCCGGAAATGTATATATAAATCGATGGTGGCAACGTACGTAGGCATTGTAAAATTTAAGGTAGAGCACTTAACTAAACTACTGCACAGCTTACTCTGTTTATTCAGCTTTTCCCTTATTACTTTGATTTAACATTATGCGTTGAGCACTACATTACTTCACTAGATTACTCGCAAAGCCCATGACATTTTTACGGTTCTTGTCCAGTATTATTGTACTAAATGGGTTATTTTTTGTCACAATTTAAACTATATTCGATAACAATATTTAAATTCCAACTATGCACTTACAATCACCAATGTTATCTTCGTCCAGTCGGCCTACAAGTTAAATCCTAGATACTACGGTATTGTATGTCTATGTATTAACCGAAGCGACTCTAAAACAATACAAAATATTTGGTGAGGTTCTAAGTATACCGAAAGCTTTTATAAGGGACTTAGAAATATACAAAAACCGATGTATTTGTAAAATAGCCAACGATTTCACTTTGAGATTTGAATGCACGTGATTGTAATTTCTTTACTTTTATATATGCGGTAATAATATTGATCTGGGTTGTTTATTAGTATTTAAAAAAAATCTGAATGGGGTCATTAGTACTTACAAATGAAGGAGTCGAAATAGTTTAAAAATGAACATATTTATTATCTTTGTACACTAAAAATGTGTGAAACTTCGTATTAATTTTCCTTTAATACAGTATATTAGATTTTCCGTTATCGTAAAATATTGTAAGTTGTTAAGTGTGTAAGCTTAAAAGACAAATGTGTGTGATAAAAAATATTTTAATGAATGCTCTCGGGCGTAAACCAAACAGTAGTGCGACTAAAATTAAAAAAAAAGATTGAATTTAGATATTCCCTTTAAAATAGTATACCAGAGGGTATATAAAATGAAAATTGAGGTTTCAAAATATTCCATGTTTAGTTAAGGTTTTAATAAATGTAGAATTTATTCACGACAAATAGATAACATAGCTTTTGTGAGCATGTGAAGTTTCAAATCGATTACAATTGTTGCCACTGGAAAAGAGACTGAGACGTACGTAGATACAGATACACACAACGAAGTCTATGTCATTTTGTATTTTAGGTTGAAAAACCTAAAGTGCTTACAAAATTTGCATTTATTTCTTACTGTCTTGTGTATGTATCGGTTATAACGTATGAAAATGAGGTAGCAGACACTACCTCCACCCCAAAGATCTGTAATACATATATAGATTTTTAGGTATTATTTTGGTGTATTTCTTGTTTTAAGTGTTTTATTTATGGTATTTAAAGGAACCAATAAGTATGTGAGCCACCTGAGTGTAGGTGAGTACCACCGCCCATGAACACTCGTAACTCCAGTAAATTGCGTTGGCCGCATTTTAAGATATAATAGGGTTTCTAATGAAGAGGGTTGTGTCCACAAACCCTTTATTAGAAATTATATTCCTGCGGCTCCACTAGAACTCTCACACTAACTGGACGAAAAGCGACAGAAAAAAGCTCCTACTTAAAGTTTGTATTCTGCGAGATTGTGGTATTTCAAACGTCGAGTCAGCCCATTTTCGTGCTCCAGTCAAGTTGGCCACACCGTGGTTCTTCAAAGTTTGTCGAAAGAAAATAGAAATGTTTATATTATCCATACACCGTAAGTATAAGAAGAGAAGATTCATTGTTAAAAAATACATTACGTAACTAAGGACCTAGCTACGTGCAAATTCGAGCAATATTTGATCTACTACTCAGTTAACATATTGGTTGAAATGTATTCTCTAATTAGGAAGTATCTCTTGGGTTATGAGCATCGATGCAATGGAACACTACTCAACAACTGTTGGGCGTTTTCTAATGAAACAGTAACTTACATTTACTTTCTTCGTCTAGACTTCGAATTAGATAAGTTAAACGAATCGACATAACGAAGTAATACATTAAATTGAAATAAAACTAAATTAAACGTCATTTTTCCTCTTATGAGGATAAAACGCAAGGAGTTTGGTAATATAGAAGAAAACTACTGTAGTATAGGCGGATGGCGCGGCTGTAAGGCGGGTGGCGCGTCCAGGCGCGTGCGTTGCCAACTCTAATAAAACTCTCTCCATTTGCACTGCGCGCGTACTAATTACAAAACTCATACTTCAAATAATACTTATATCCCAGAATTTGTCCTGTACTTTTGTTGGAAATATAACTACATAAACTATACTAAATATTACTGTATGACTATTAAAACTATTAAAGAATGTGTAAACCCAGGCAACAATATGAAAGACCTGGATGTGGATAATTTCTTATATTTTAGCTTCTATTTCAAATATAATGAATATTTTTGAATGCAAATTGGTTATGAATTCTTTGAAAGTGAAATGTGTACCACTTTAAAAAAATTCATAGCAAATTCGCTCAGTCGAGCGGTCAGCATGTTATCTTCGAGCCGTAAGGTATTCGCTTTGAATCTGCCCGATTGGAGCCGTTGATAGTCACCCTCTGTTATGTGCTGAGGGTGTGAATTCAAATCAAACATTTATTAGATTAAAAAATAATGTTCGACTTTAGTCTTTAGTTTAGACTTTACGTAAAAATGAAGTTATATATGGCAAAAGCTATTTATCCTATTTGAATACGTTAATGAAAAAAATCAATGGTATTTAACTGTTCAGCTATCAGGTTGCTTATAAGCGTTGTCCTAATTTATTAATTATTGAATGCTTTGTATAGATGAGCAAAAAAAAAAGAAACCCTTGAGGTTCTTGATCATTTTTCTCAAGATGAATCAGCATTTCCAATGGGTGGTAATGTTAATGTCGAAAAGAATTGGTTAATGACGTATTTAAAGTGTTCTTCTTTTAACTATGAAATAGAGCTATTTTTGATACGATTGGTTTTGATTTGACTCTGAGTATTGTTGCTTAGATTGAGCCGTGTGTGTGACCGAAAACATTTATTTATTTAATTCTGACCATAAACGAAATGATCAACAAGTTTGAGTCTAATATTTTATTTACTGTAAATGTATTTTTTTACTATTTCCAAAGTATTTGTTCGATGTATTTTTGAGAACTATGTTCATAAACGAAATAATGAAGTAACTCCCCTTTAATAAATTTAAGAATGATATCTTGTTAGTTAATTTGTACAAATTTATTTCGGAGAACGGAATTGCAATCTATCTGTCCCGATCAAGTCAATGCAGTCCAGAAATAGTCAACGACAAAGGATACAACAGAATTTCGTGCATATAGATTTTTCCTAAAAACATTTTTCGATATTAGTCTGGTTTACAAGTGCCATTTTCCACTTTTTCGGTTATTCTTTACCGAAAATTTCGATTAAGATGTCATTCGATTCGGAATAATATCTAAAAACTTTTTGAAAAACACCAAAGCTAGTTCGAAAAAATTATAAAAGCTATAAACTATTTAGTAAAAAAAACAGGTTGGTCTTTAGCAAGTATATAAAAAACTATTTGAGATATTCGAAATTCGAAAAAAGATCCTAAAAGACGAGAAAATTTTATAAAGTTTAACTTTTACTATATCTATGATCAATATTCATAATTTTAATAGCGCAGTGAAAACAGGATAAGAAAGGGGTGGCGCGGGCGCACGCGCTTGACGTTTCTTTTCACGTTAACAAAAAAAATTTGTTAAAGTGAAAAGAAATCTGACAAAATATGAATTTTAAATACAAATAAGCTACGTAAGATGTAAGTATCGGATTGTTGAGTTTAGTCTTAATTAGCTATAAACGACGCGATGACGTCGAATATTCAAAATATTTCCTACTATTTATATTAAGCTTAAAGGACCGATAAGTATTATTTTTTTAAAATAATATAAATTACATAAAGTACTGCAGTAGTATAAGTTACACGTACCTTCATTTTTGGTAATTACGTAGATATGTGGATTTTACATTATTAAATTTTAATGGATCTCTTGTTATCAATATATTACAAACAATAATTATTTTCTAAAGGAAGCCGTAACAAATATTTCAACGAATAAAATGGCAATTTGGTTAACATAGCGACGTGCGGCGGGCATACGCGTCACGTAAATGTTGCTAGAGGGAAATTGGTCCATACGTAGTAGAATAATTATCTCCCGCTTGCTTCGTTCGGCGTTAAGGGTTATGGTGCTAAATAAAAAAAAAAACGGCAAGAGTGGGATATAAAAGTGATGCAACCCAAAATTATTTATCTATTAAACGATTCCGCATCGAATGGTCAATTACTACACCTATACGTTCCTTAGCTTTTACCTAAGCTCTAACAAAGAATGAATTATTTACACTATAACTCAATAAAAAATAATCTACGCATAATTCCTTAAAAAATACGAATATAAAAGAAGTTCAATATGTGATTAAACCATGCCGTGATCGATTTGGATCGTCTAGCGAGTGAGAGTTCCGGTGAACATT
The DNA here is from genome assembly GCA_005406025.1 of Eumeta japonica. Lineage (NCBI taxonomy): Eukaryota > Metazoa > Arthropoda > Insecta > Lepidoptera > Psychidae > Eumeta > Eumeta japonica. The sequence goes on along the minus strand of BGZK01001984.1, from coordinate 14,196 downwards.
CTCTCCGCCATCGGCACACTTCACCCTCTGTTATAGATATCTCATTACTATCCAAGAGGCCAAAAATGGATTGGTGTCTCCTCTGTGGTTGTGAGTATCCGTGGGTGACGGTGACCATGTGCTCTTTGGTGGCACGTATTTTCATTTGCGTCCCGAAAATAACTACAAAAAATGTTAATAAAGCGCTCTCAAATAATGCGTTAGAATAAGAAACTAATAAGAATTAAAGTAACATTAAGGCGTTTGTCCATTAGAGCCATCGACACACAAGCACTAATAATATAAAGGTTATTGTAGACGATATTGCCCTTTCTATTGAATACATTTTAAAAACGCCACCACCGGAGAAATCCTTCACTATTATGATTATATGATAATAATTTAAGCAGTCTGAAATCACAAGAATTTAAATAATATGCCTCTACTTTGACCATCAGTGGATAGCTTAGACTAGTATTGAGAGAGGGTGGCATCAATACCTCTATAATTTTGGCCCGCTCCGTTCACAACACATCGTACACACTGAACAACTTACTGAAGACCAAACAAAAGTCTTTAAAAATCATTACAAAAGAAATTAGACAATTAGAAAAAGTCACTTATTAGAATTACAGACTGCGACTTTGATTTTGATAAGCAGATTTTTGCTAAAACTGCTTTAGATTACTACAATATTCTAATGTAATACACATTTATTAAGCTATTAATTGCATCAAACTTATCTCAATTTTTATTTTATCGTTGAAAAGGAAATAATTGCATGTAGTTTTCATTGTAAGTCTGCATAAATTAAACACAATAAATAAAATGCTATTAATTTTAACTTCTCTTGCATTATATAGTTATACATCGGACAAAGTACGAATGTAATGATAGGATTAAATGAACTTACCTATAGTGGAAGTTCTATCCTAATTTATTTGCAGTACTTAGTCTGAGATAGAGGCCTTTTTTTTCCCCAAAAAAATTTCATGTGTTTATTTTGTGAAGGAGAGAATTATCATTTATCTCATAGCTCCGAACTTAACATGTTAAAAAAGTTACCAGGAGTTGTTTTTTCTTTCCCCGAGTTTTTTAAAAATCGAATCAAAAAAGTAAAAAAAGGCGCGTACTATGTAAATATGCGTTAGACTAAGTACGAATAAGATTTGGATACAACTTCATTTAGGTAAGTTCATTTGACCCTATCACTGTAGTTTATTTTTTTAATACGAATTTCGCTCTGACTTCGTTATTTTAAAGTCTAATTTGTTTTTGTAAATTTTTTGAGGCGGCTTCGAAACCTTACTATTAAACCATAAAAATAGCTCGTGAAACGATTAGACCTAACTAGAATAAGATTTAATTAAAGATTAAATCTTAAATTACTTTAAGAAAATCGTCGCTGTGTCTTATCAAGTGTTAATACAGGACAAAAATTATTACACGAGAATCAATTTTCACGTTTCATCGTGGTGTAATAGTGTTTATAAATTACTGAAGGAAAAAAAGGGGGTAATGGTAACAGCCTTTTTTGTTGTCGCTTTTGCAATGGAAACTTTATCTTGATGTGATCGGTGATAAGCTATAAAATCAATTGATATAATGTTACAAGACATTTTAATAATTCTAATGCTTATCCCATTTTAATGACTGTCAAATGTATTTAAATTTCCGCCTTCTCACTAATGCTAAGTTGCAACACTGTGTACTCACTCACTCTGTTCGCGTTCGCTTCTCTTAATGTATCCTATTCAAAGTATTAATTATAAGGAAACTAAAGTACACACTCGTTTCATTTAATTCAACAGGTTATGGGCCCAGATAGCTATAACGTTTTTTTTTTGCATAAGTTAACAGTATTACAATAAAGTGATTAACGTAAAATAGTGATAACGTAAGTGCTCGCGTGCATACCCTCAAAGTTACCGGCTCGCGAGTTCTTTCTGTACTTCAGCTATTTCAGATTTCTTTGCAAAATGAATAACATAACTATGTCAATTCCCAAACTGACGGGACGGGAAAATTGGTCTACGTGGAGTTTGCTGTAAAAGCATACCTACAGCACGAAGACTTGCATAATTGCATATCGGCAGAACCAAACCCCAATGATCCAAAGCAGTGAAGGATGACGTCAAAGCTAAGTCCAAATTAATATTATTGGTTGATCCAATCCTGTATGTACACATCCAACAAGCAGAAAATGCCAAACAATTATGGGATAACCTTACCAAAGCATTTGAAGACAGAGGATTAACTAGAAAAGTTGGCTTATTAAAGGATTTAATTAATACTACATTGGAGACGAGCGAAAGTGTAGAATCTTATGTAAATAAAATAATGTCTTCCGCTCACAATTGAGGAACATCAACTTCAATGTTGATGATGAGTGGCTGGGAACTTTGATGTTGGCCGGTTTGCCGGATTCTTACAAGCCAATGATTATGGGCATAGAGAGCTCTGGAGTAAAGATTAGTGCTGACTTAATCAAAACAAAATTACTTCAAGAAGTAAAATCAATTGATTCAGACACTACAGTACTTTATACAAAGCACAATAATGTAAAGGATCCTCAGAACAACCCAAAGAAAGGTCCAAGATGTTTTATTTGTAACAAATATGGACATATAAGCAAAAATTGTAAGTCAAAGAAAGCAATACAAAATAAAATAAAGACACAAGCTATGTAGCTGTGTTCTCTGCTGCAACTAAGTATGATGATGGGTTCTACATAGATTCAGGTGCTTCAATGCATCTTACCATGAGACAAGACTGGCTTTATGATGAAGTACCCTCCGATCACAAGTATAAAGATAGCAAATAGTAAAATGCTTCCGGTGAAAAGTTGTGGCAAGATAGACTTGAATGTAATTGGTTCAAATAATGTTAAACAAACTATCCAGATTACACATGTACTGTATGTACCTGAATTGACAACCAATTTATTGTCTGTAAGCCAAATTATGAAGAATGGATGCTCCATACAGTTCACAAAACAGGGCTGTAAAATATTCAATAAGATGAATACAGAAGTAGCAGCGGCAAATCTCATCAATAACATGTACAGGCTGAATACTGACACTGTCACAGCATACAGTTGTAAAATGAATGAGACTGATTTCTTACTGTGGCACAAGAGGATGGCACATTTAAATTTTAATGATTTAAATAAACTAAGTAATTGTACAGATGGAGTGAAATTGATTCAAAACAAAAATCAAATGGTCTGTGAGCTGTGTCAAAAAGGAAAACAATCCAGGTTACCATTTCCTTCTGAAGGTTCCAGAGCACTGAATCCTCTGGAGTTGATACATTCTGATGTCTGTGGACCCATGGAGGTAAAATCACTTGGAGGAGCCAGGTATTTTCTCACATTCATTGACGATTATACAAGGAAAGTATATGTATATTTCTTGCATAATAAATCAGAAGTATTTTTAAAATTCAAAGAATACAAAGCCTTAGTAGAGAATCAACTAAATTTTAAAATAAAATGTCTACGTTCTGATAATGGTAGAGAGTACCTTAGTAATGATTTCTCCAATTACTTAAAGAAATCAGGCATTATCCATCAGACTTCTAATTCATATACGCCTCAACAAAATGGATTAGCTGAGCGTATGAATCGCACACTTATGGAAAGGCACGCTGTATGCTAATTAACTCTGATTTACAGAAAAGTTATTGGGCTGAAGCAGTATCCACAGCAGCTTACATTACCAACCGCTGCCCTACCCGTGCACTGTCATATGCTACACCTGAGGAAATGTGGTCAGGGAAGAAACCTAATGTAAGTCACCTGAAAATCTTTGGCTGTGAAGCTATGGTCAAAATACCAAAAGAGAAGCTTCGAAAACTGGATTCTAAGGCAAGCAAAATGATTTTTATTGGCTATAGTGATACTACAAAGGCTATAAGTTCATTGATCCAAAGACAAAGAAAGGAGTAATAAGTAGAGATGTTGTTTTTATGGAAAGTTCATTAACCCAAAACCATGTAGTTGTGCCCCTAACTACAGATGAAAATGAGGTTAATAAAAATAAACACATAATGCTTAGTCCTGAATTACAAGAAAATTCCAATGACAGTTCTGAATCAAAAGTTTCTGAAAGCTCCAGCAATGATGACTCATTTCATTCAAATGATGAATCATATCAATCAAATGATGACTCTCTGTATATACCTAAAACTAAAATTAACATAGAACATGACAGCAATATTAAAACTAGATCTAAGGCAAAGAAACAAGATAATAATACTTATCTATGTAAAGGAATTTCAGAAACAGATGTGCCACAGACCTACAGTGAAGCCATATCATCACCGAATGAAAAAAGTGGAAACAATCTATAATGGAGGAACTAAAAGCACATGAGAACAATGAAACATGGACCCTGGTGGAAAAACCCCCTGGAGTAAAGACAATTGGATGCAGGTGGGTGTTCCGTATTAAAAATGATCCTTCTGGTATAATATACAAATCCAGACTTTGTGCTAAAGGGTGTTCCCAGCATTATCAGATAGATTACACCGAAACATTCTCTCCAACAGTGAGATATGACTCAGTGCGAATATTGCTCTCAGAAGCATGTCAATATGATCTAAAAATTGTACAATTTGATGTTAAAACAGCTTTTCTCTATGGAGATATTAAAGAAAATATTTATATGAATCCTCCTGAAGGAATAGAATCTCCACCAAACTTTGTATGTAAATTGAACAGATCATTATATGGCTTAAAACAAGCCCCAAGGTGTTGGAATGATAAATTCAAATCTGTATTACATAAATTTGGTTTTGTTAATAGCCACTCTGATCAATGTGTGTTTACTGGTCATATAAACAAAATAAAAATATATCTCCTATTGTATGTGGATGATGGGTTGATAATATGTAAAGATGATGATGCTATTAACAAAGTTATAGATAACCTTAAACAATACTTTGAAATAAAAACCATGGAGCCTACAAATTATGTGGGATTACAGATAGAAAGATCAAATGGTAATATATTTATTCATCAGCAACAGTATATTGAAAGATTACTACGAAATTTTAATATGGTTAATGCAAATGGAAATAGTATTCCAATAGACCCCACACCAAACTGGAGAAGAAAAATATAGTATCTGAAGTGAAAATACCATACAAAGAAGCAGGGTTCACTCATGCATCTTGCATAGTAAGTAGACCAGATATTATGTTTGGAGTGAGCTTAGTAAGTCGTTATCTAAACTGTTATGATAGTACTCACTGGGCTGTTGTTAAGAAGATATTAAAGTATTTAAAAGAAACCAAAGAGATGGGCATATTATATTCAAAAGTGAAGAATACTGTAGAAGGCTACAGTGACTCTGATTATGCAGCTGATAGTGACACAAGAAGATCTACAACTGGGTATGTGTTTACCAAGAATGCTGCAGCTATAACATGGGCAACTCAGCGACAGCAAAGCATAGCCCTGTCTACAACAGAAGCAGAATTCATGGCTGCATGTTCCGCTGCAAAAGAGGCATTGTGGATCAAAGACTACTACTTGATATTAGTGCATATAATCAAGACAGTATCAGTTTAAATATAGACAATCAAAGTGCAATATCAGTGATTAAAAATATGGACTTTCATAAAAGGTGTAAGCACATTGATGTTAAATATAAGTTTATTCAAGAAAAATGTCAAGAAAAAAAAATATGTAAAGTACCTATGTACTACAGAACAGTGTGCTGATATATTTACAAAAGCTCTTGCTCGTGTGAGATTTCAATATCTAAGAGATAAAATTGTAATAACCTTAAATAAGTAAATAAGTAGTTTCTTTCATCATTATAGTTGAATAACATATCAGCATACCAATTCATCTGTATGATGTGTCATATTTGTAAACTTCTATGTTAGTTATAAAATAAGAAGGCTTTAATTTGGTGGGTGTGTCAAATGTATTTAAATTTCCGCCTTCTCACTAATGCTAAGTTGCAACACTGTGTACTCACTCACTCTGTTCGCGTTCGCTTCTCTTAATGTATCCTATTCAAAGTATTAATTATAAGGAAACTAAAGTACACACTCGTTTCATTTAATTCAACAATGACTTACGTTTTCGATTGTATTTTATTAATCTTTCGCTAACTGTGAATTTGAATTTTTTTTCCATATATTAGCATACAACGATGACTACATAATTTGTTTCCTGAATGAAACATCTAGTAAGTATTTTTTGGTTGAATTGACTATTTTATATTAATATAGTATATAAAGTATATTATTTCAAAAGCGACTATATTGTATTTACGATAAAATGAAATATTGAATAATGAAATATTTGTAATATAATCAGAAATAGCGTCTTAAATGAATAAATTGCACACGAATATAGATTATTTGATGTTTAAATTATTCGAAATGAGCGCCTGCAAAAAAATCATCATTAGGGAATAAACTCTGCAATTGTTTTAATGTGTAGGGAAGGCTCTAAATATTGAATTTTTGAATGATTTAACGTGTAATACCTCGTGCGTTTTCCTTTTATGGCGTGAGCTAACGTCACTTGGAGGCTATTTCAATGGATAATTAATTAACAACTTTTGATTTGAGATTCCTATCGACTGTTTCTATGAAAAGCTTAAGCAGCGGCAGGACGCGAATTTATTAAGTTACTTTTGATCACATAAATATTTAATTTGTTATGGGCAGTTCTCAACTGACTAAAGGATTGAATGAGTTATTATTCAGTTCAAACTTCTAATTTTATGTTCTTAAAGAAGTTTTGTAGAAAGACGGTTCGTTTCACACATGTTTCCACACACGTGTTCGGCAACTTCGAGGTGTTCATACTCGTGATTCGAGACTTCCCGTGGGTGCGTTTACGGTTATTGGTATGTATAATCAAAAACGCACGTAGACTGTGGACTTTGAAAATGACTTAACTTACTACACAAGAAGTAAACTGAGTTTTTTCGTTATTTTCATGAAGGAAAGTGCTCATTTTTGGACGCCTTTACTTTTGCACACTAATGGAGCGTATAATAATGAATGGATGGTCCTACTATTCCCTACGTAATTTGTCTTATAACAAGATAGGCAGACTCTATAAACAGGCAGATAGAAAGAAATCTTAGAGTATGACACAATAAGCCACTGGTTTTAACCATTGCACATCTAGGCCACTAGCAGTCGGCAATACAAGCATTAAAATTTTATTAAAATTAACTCTACTAGTTATGCCTGCTATATAAAAAATGCATATCACCTTATAAGATTTTTTTTTTGTCTTTTTCTTTAGAGGGGCGGCGCAATAAATCAGAAACGGACAATTGTAAATAAGCCTTCGATTTCACCTTAACGGTAAATAGAAATTAAGCTCTATGTGCAAGCTTGTGGCGGCAGAGATTAGAAAAAAAAATCCTTACTATGAGCACAGTTTACAAATGAAGTCCGCAAGTCAAAAGTATTTACTGAATGCTTGTTTCGTTACAATTCTTGTTTCGTTTGTTCTGCAATTTCGATACTTTCTAAAGAAACACATGCAAGCGGTTTTGGTTATGTATCGGAAGAGTATCTGACCATGGTCTCCGGAAAAACGAAATCTTAGAAAATGTAAAGAAAACAACGCAGGTGATACAGAAAGTGCTCTTATTTACTCCTCAATAATTTCATCGGCGAGACGCGTGCGGCCCGCCGCGCGCCGCGCGCCGCGCTCATACGAATTTCTTAGAAAATAAGCATATTTCGTGAACCAGTGACAGGTGTAGTAAGATTTGCATGTAAATAGACTAAGTTCGTGCGCCAAGCGCTCGCCTCGGTTCATATATAACTTCCAAGATGTTGGAACAGGTTGTCTGGTAAAAATATTTCCGTGAGCCAATATCTTTCTCGACTTGCACATCGTTTCCAGGGTGAAGAAAACCTTTAAAAACACGTAAATTTTGCGTCAAGTTTGTGTAATAGATCTTGTAATATAGATGTTTAGAAATTGGGAGATTCAGTTTTTTGTTTAAAGTATATCAGATGTGATAGGTATTACATATTATCAAATTTTAGGTCAACTAAAGGGTAAGCAAAGATTCCTGTAATATAGAAATGGGGATACAGTAATTTTAAATGTGGTGTGCCACAATGAATATCGGGATGTTTTTACTGAAAATGTAAAAAAATGTAGCAATTAACATTGGTAGAATTCAGGTTACCATCATACATATCCATGGTAATATATTTAAATAATATAATAAAGTTACAAATTCTAATACAATAAACTTTGATTTTTATCTGCAATGATGTAAATTTATGGAAATTTCTTCATATAATGTTTTAATTTTCTGTTACGAACAAAGAGACATTTTTTTTCTTGACAAGAGAGAAGTATTTTCCTTCAAAATTAATTATACAGTAATTAGCGAATTCGCTAAGTTATTAAACTATTAAAATGTCCATTTCCATGGACTTTCCATAGAATTCCAATTATTGTAATAATTCTGTACTTTGTGTGCGTGCGTGCGTGTGTGTGTGTGTGTGTGTGCGTGCATGACTATGTGTGTATGTGTACTTGTGTGCCTGTTGTGTTTACGCGTGCTTGCGCGTGCTTCCCGTGTGTGAATTTTTGGTTCGTAAGGTCATCCGGCTCACTTGCATGTACCCAACGGGCGACCATTTATATCGACTTCGCACGTCCGTTATCACGCCTTGAATAATTGCTCAGCCTCAACATGAGCACGGGGATTTCTGAAATCGTGATCGGTGTGATCGTACCCCTCTAATTAATTTGTAGCCTGTTAAATGAAATCGTTGACACCGCGGATTAATTAGAGATGAGGCAGCCCGAGGTCATCGCTTTGTTCCGGGGTCGCCGAGGTCTCCGGTATTCGAACGAAATTAATATCAATTGTGCTGTTTATTAATTAACTCCTGAAAGACGGCTCGGATCGACGGCAGATTAGAAGCCATTTTATTTTTTGACTCAACTTTCTCTTCTGATTATTTTACTACTAATGCTTGATATCTAAATTAATAAGACATTACATCAAAATGTGATCTATTTTGTATATTTTTAGTATTCCGTATCCAAAGGCCGCCAATGGTACTTTATGAGGTACCAATGGCGACCTTTGGCTTACGTTGCCTACGCTGTTTGTAAGTCCGTTCGTTTGCCCTGCTTTTAAAGGGCTGTGTCTTTTAAACCGTAACAGACAGTCTGTTTAAATCTTCGTGGAACATGAAGTATTAATAGACATGTACATATAGTAAATTATTAAAAAGAAAAATTGAAGATGGGTCCCCTACAAAAATATGCAAGAATAGAATTCTCTTAATAAAGATCCCTCTCTGCGCGCCGCGCGTGGTGTCCATTGCCTTTGCCGGACCTTTAAATTTTTTAATTTCTTATTTTTAAATGTATTTATTTTGTAGGGTGGGACTTACGAGAAGCAATAAAACTTGTTTGTTTATGTCAGACATATCATGTTTATGACTTAATATTCTTGATGATTCAAAGCATTACTAAATGATTTGTCAGCAGATGTAAATAAGGAAGTGCGGCGTTTAGGAGTCAAAGTATTTTATTGCTATCGGAGCGATTACAAATTAAGTGCAATACCAGCAAGCGATCAACTGGTTTTGTAAAGATTTATTGTAATTCTGTGTTTGTGAATATATGTCTTCTGCTGTTTTATATGTTTCCTCTCATCAAATCTCAATTTTGAACTGCCAATAGTGTCATTCCGTAATATTTGGTGTCAGAAATGGGATTGAAATATCGAAAGGTGAACAGGGCAAAAGGGTGACGTGAAGTCATTCTGCAGCTTAATAAGAGGATGATGGAGAGGTAGTGGGACCCGCTGTTCTTCGGATGTCTTCGGTTTCTCCGGATCACGATTTGAACATCTTCTTCATGGAGATAAAGAACCAGTCAAGAAGAACAGACTAAGGAACAGGCTTGCAGACAAAAAGAACAGGTTCGCTGATATGATAAGCAGGTTCCACTTCAAGACAAAGGGGAGATGTCCCTAATATGAATAGAAACAAGAAATCAAAGGTGTTCATAATCGGCTTGACATCCAGAATATAATAAATGAAAGTCACGATAAGCAGCTTGTACAAGTATCAAAAAGAGTACATGAATTAGAATGCAATGTTTCGAGTGGATTCTACATAGCTGCTATTCACGTTCAAGGTATTTTGGCTAGAAAATTCAAGGTGCGTCATTCGATGCAACTACGTTATGACCTCCATACAAGTTATAATTTGAAGCTGTGATTTGGGCAAACAGCTGGAACCAAGAAAAGGCTGTCGTTGATGGAATCCGGAATAATTAGGCTAGCGCGGCCGTTAATTTACGACATCATATATTCCTTATGAATACAGTGGCCCATGCTCTTGAAATTGAAGCAATTCAATACGAACATTATTCATCAAGAATTATGACAATTTCATTAAAGAAGGAAAACAATAAAAGATTCTTTAGTACGAGGTGCTATCAATGCGCAGAATTGGGCCATCTTCAAGTTAATTGTCCAAGGTGCAAACGAGGAAGAGTAAATGATGATTAGGACGGTTCTGATGTATGGAGAATGCTAACCCTCGTGAGTAACAAGAAACGAGTAAATGCCAATACTACGGGTGTCTTAAATGCCTTAGCATATAAGTCGTGGATATGAAAAGTACTGCTGATCTCCATGCTGTGTCAGTTAAAATTTATAAACTCTGTTATTGATTATATTGCACCACGGTCACTGTTATATGGCGCCACTTGTCTTTAATAAATATTTGGATGATGGCGTGTTTCCTGATCTGATAAAAGAAAGCAAAGTTGTAGCCATGTTCAAAGGAGGTAATAAATCGAAACCCAATAACTTTAGGTCTGTACTGCCGACATTAAGGAATTTTTTTTGAAAAGTTAATGCTAAATTAACTTTTGTAACATTTTTATAGTTTATAAAAATATACTATTTTATATTTTTATAATTTAATGTCCAAAAACAGGTTTCACTCGGGGTCGCTCAACAATCGATGCTGGTGTTGACCTTTTGGAAAAAACTTTTGAAGCCTGAAAGTATTTGCGGCATGCGATAGAAATGTTTTGCGATCTCTCCAAGAGTTTGGCTATATTACGGAAGGCTGATCAGGAAGCTACATCATTATGGAGTTACGGGCCATGTACTCGACCTTCTGTCATCATATTTGACTAACAGGGTTCATAGGGATGATGTCAATGACATCAGATCATCTGGATCTGTGGTCCACGTGGGGGTTCACAGAGATAGATCCTAAATTCGTTCGTGTTTATAATTTATAACAATGATTTACCTAGCCTTGTTATGGATATTCATGAGGTAGTAAGTACTGTTTACAGGCGATACCTCATTATTATTCAAAATTAAAAAACATCCACTCGATTATGACGATGTGAACATTGCTATTTCCATAACTGAAAAATGGCTTACTGTAAATAATTTACTTATTAATAGGAAGAAAATAAAATGTGTAAAATTCTTACTTCCAAATATGAAAAATGGATACGGTACTATTTTAATAAGAAACGAAGAACTAGAGCTTGTTAACATTACCGTATTCCTGGGTGTTAATTTAGATAATAAACTTCAATATAGTCCTCATATTGGCGAGTTGGCGAAAAGGTTGTATTGTATTTGCAATTCAAAAGTTAAAAGATTTATCTGATATACAAACTACCAAATTGGGTTATTGTGGTTATTGTCATAGCTTGGTCTCATATGGCACGCTGCTTTGGGGACATGCTGTGGATGTTCATAAAGTGTTGCAATAGCGGGCTATTTATCGATTTATTTGATTGAGCCTGAAATCTCGGGTTTCTCTTAGAAGTAAGTTTAAAGAAATTGAAATTTTAACTGTGGCAACGCTGTTTAACCAAATTTAATACATGTAAGAAAGAATTTAGAATTATTAAATAAAAATAAACATAATTTGGATACTAGAAATAAAAATAAACTGTATTTACATGTTAGTCGACTGTATAAGGTGGTGAATTCATTTAGGGGACTATACGTCAGCATGTTCAATTACATACCTGAAGATACACGACATTTACCCTTACATAAATTTAAATTAATTATAAACAAACATTTTGCAACTAAAGCTATTTTTCATATAATGAGTTCAACTTCCTACTGGTTTGTGCTTCTTGCAATGTATTTATGTATGATTGTATTTATATATAATTTTGGTTTGAAAAGAGCGATCCCTAAATTTCTTGATCATTGCTCTTGAGGGATAACCTCCTTACGAACCAGCCTTACGAACGATTGGTAATAAATAAAAAGTGGTAGTACTAGACAAAAATTAAATTTTTATATATTTTGACATATTAAGGGTATTACATTATAACATAAAATAAGGATATTTTGAATTTGAATTTTAATTTGAAGCTTGTCTAAGAGAAGTAGTTGCAATGTCAGATCTGGACTGTCAAACCTGCTAACACAAGTACGATTTAAGCACAAATAAGTTGTGCTTTAGTCCGTGCATTAGAGTGTATTGAACATGATGTCGTGAACGTGCCGTATCGGAACCGGAACGAACCGTGTTGTATGTAAACTTTCAGACTCTTGGTGCAACTATTAACAAAATAATAACACAAGATACTCTAATAGAGTGCAATATAAAAAATTACAATTAATACATTATAATTCATATTATAATTTCATTTAATATAAAGGAGACTGAAGGACTATCTAGGAAATTAAAAATATTTCTTGGGACCAAAGTCAACATGCTTTGCAATATAGATCTGTCCAAACCTTCAAAGGTCTGGTGAATAGCGCCACTGAATGCATCACAGAAGTCGTATGACCTAACTTCCGGAGATCATAGATGTACGATAATGATATATCATTTGTCCGTATAATCTTCAGTAAACATAGTGTGCACGTTGCTCAACATTATGCAATTTGCGGTTAAATATAGTCACGGCACGCTAAACGATGTATGTTGCCAGTTATAATCAGCTGGCCTAGGACAAATCACAAAACGGAAGGCAGTACAATCTGTAGTACATTCTGAAGGCAGTACGATCACAACTGTCAATCATGTCGTTGTCTATTTAAGACCAAAGCTTTTTGCTGCTGGCTAAGCAGGTCTCCTATACAATTGAAGGAATAGACTTTAGTAAATTGACAGGTAAACGACTGTGCAACAATGACGCATTAATTGAAACAAACAGAATGAGAAACATGTCCAGCGAAACATAAATATTTAAAAAAATAACAAATAGTAAAAAAATATTTTTAATAACAAGTTTTTATTCAAACGCTCTAAAAAAAATCTATGAAATACACTTAATAAACTAAAACTATTGTTGTTACATTAGAAAATTTCTATATGATATAAAAGTTTGCCGCGAGAACATCATGAATAAAATACCTTACTGTGTGCTGAAGCAGTCCTTATAAAGTATCAAAAGATGCGTGATTTTTTCTACCAAAAACAAAAACCGCACAAGTGCAAATACGACTCGCACCTTGAGGGCTCTATCCGTCAAGAGTCATGATGAATTTCGTCTGTTTTCGATACTGATTCTGGTGAGGTATTGGAATATCGGACGTTTTGTTTTTCATTATTCAAAAAATATATGTTTACTTTAAATTTTAATATCTGGACATTTTAAGTTTTCATAGCGGGAATTTAAAAAAATGTGATGGACTAAATCACGATACATTCTCCAATTGCAAATGTAAGTTTGTAATAAAAAAAAATTATTTGATATGATGTAACCATTTTTAAATTTTTTCTTGTACTTGTACTATGAGGCCTTTCTTTTCGACAAATTTAATAATTCTAGGTCGATTGCTAGGTAGAATACTTAAGAGTTTTAAACCTAATTTATGGAACTCTTGCAATTGCTTGTTAAAAAGGGTATTATAAAATTTTTGATTATTTGGAGAAAAAAGTCCATGGACATAATCGTCTCGAGTTCTTATCGGGTTGAATTTTTCAGTACTACTTTTGTTTTTATTGTTGTTATATACCATTCAATTAGAAAAGATCTATTCTCGATTTTCTTGCTTGTTCTTCTTGAGGGAAAACTTGCGAACGAGTGGTAAATTCATATTATATTGTTAAATTAATGTCATAATTATGCATTTCAAGAGTTATGTATGAAATAGAGAGATTTTCGAATTCAAATTTGAATTACTAGACATAAATGGCCGTATTTTGGCCCTACGTTTTCATCACGTTGACTTATAAACTTGA